>JBBIGA010095646.1:0-11130 GCA_037576975.1 Alestes dentex | reverse complement strand
GGGGGGAGAGAGAGAGAGAGAGAGAGAGAGAGAGAGAGAGAGAGAGAGATGAGGAGAGAGAAAGAGAGAAAGAGAGACAGAGAGAGAGGAAGGGAAAGAGAGAGAGAGAAAGAAAGAAAGAGGAAGAGAAAGGAAAAGAGAGAGAGGAAAGAGCGAAAGAGAATGAGAAAGACAGAAAGGAAAAGAAAGAGAGACAGAGAAAGAGAGGAAGGAAAAGACAGAAAGAGAGAGAGAGAGGAAAGAGAGAGAAAGAGAAAGAGAAAGGAAAAGAGAGAAAGAAAGAAAGAAAGAAAGAACAAAAAAAGAATATGAATATTAAAACTGGACCATAAAGAATACTTGCAGTTATATCCAAACCATAAAAAAAGGTATTTCTTTAATTTTGCACCATCTGAAAACACTATGAGCCCTTTACACTATGTGGACATTGATGGATTACTAATAGAAATAGCACAAAGAGGCAATATTGTATATTTTTCTTGTATTTCCCCGCAAGAGTTATGCAACCATGTGGATTTATGCATCAAAAGTTGTAATAATTTTTTCACCTCCACTACGTGAGCATAATTAATTTTTTTTATATGTTACTGTGTTACTGTTTTTAAGACTAATATATGTAAAGAGTCTCTCCTGTAACTGGCTGTATTATATTGTGTCTCATTCATAAAGCAGCCCACTCTAGAACTTCAGAGTGAAGTGGGAGGGGCTAAACTGCTGAAGGCTGAAAAGTGTAAAGCGTCCATTTTTGTCATGCGTGAACACAGCACCGCAGAGTGTGAACACCACAAAATTCTTTCTCTGCATTCTCTGGGGATGATACCTTGCTAGTCGTACCTCCGTGGTGTCAATAGCAGTCCTGGGATTTGAACCCACAACCTTCTGATTGCAGGGGCAACTCTTTAACCACGAGGGCACCAGAAAAGGTGGAGATGTGTACATGTGCTTGGTTCAAAACAGGACATTGTTGTGGCTCAATTTCCTTATGTGGACCGTGTGGTGTCATTTGTATGGGTTAAACAGCTGAAGTTATACCTGGGCGGAGGGTGAGGCGGATTCTTTGGGGCTGGATCTGAGTGACATCACTGGAGGATCCCTGCGCTCTGTCACTGAGGGGGCGGTTCTCATCCACAGTCAGACGACTGTCTGGAGACTCGATAAACTTCTCCCTACAGCCAGACTGTACCAGCACGTCCTTGAGATTGCAACGGGAAAAACTGGACCCACCCTGGCTGAGGTCCTGATGTGCACGCACACACACACACACACACACACACACACACACACACACACACATACACGCACACACACACACACACACACACCCAGATGACATACACAGATGACATACACAGAAGATGTTCTCAACTGGTCATTATAGGTATGATGTAAAATTGCTTTCATAAGGAATCCTTTTTTGTACATAATAAGTGATTTGGATACTGGAGTTTTCACTTGTCATGTCAGATACTTTTTCATTATTTAGAAATAGGACATTTAGTCTTTTCTTAACCTTTTCGACGCCGTCAGAACTCTAGACCCCACCCTTGTGGATTCACGCTAGTTTTGTGTGTCAGAGACTTTTTTAAATCACAGTTATAAACAAAACAGAAGATTTTCTGACATTCTAATGGGGGGGTGTTCCTCAAGGATCAGTCTTCAGATAATTTTGACATGTTTATTTTTTTTTGCATTTACTTTTTAATGTATTTATTATTTCACTCACTTTTGACAGCCGAGTATTTGATTTTATCATGCTGTAGATCCAATCTGTCCATTTGATTTGATAATTTTACTCTCAGATAACTTTTTTTTTTACTGATTTTATTGGTTTATCTTTTATTTTGTAAAAACAGTCACTCTCAGTGTGCTCTAGGTTTGAATAAAAGTTGCCTGTTTGATTGGTTGGTTGACTGGTTATTTCTGTATTATTGCTACTATCTTAGTAAGCAAAAATCCAGGCAGACTCATCTGTCTCTTTTTCTAAC
Source organism: Alestes dentex (assembly GCA_037576975.1). Lineage (NCBI taxonomy): Eukaryota > Metazoa > Chordata > Actinopteri > Characiformes > Alestidae > Alestes > Alestes dentex. The sequence continues at coordinate 9,145 of JBBIGA010095646.1, read as the reverse complement.
ATAACGTTACAGCACCTCTGTCTCTCATCCATCGTAAATGCCATGTTTTAATGTCTTAAACTATTTGTTACAAATCGAAAACTAAACATAGCTTAGAGAGTCAGACATAAATACTGTTAATAAAACTTATGGGCAATTATGAAAGGGAAATATTGTTTTAATGACTAATGAAAGTCTGTAAAATGCTATTCAGGCCAGCTCTAATAGCTTCCCTTTTCATTGCTTGGACGTTTCATGAAACTGAACCAATTAAATTGTCCAGAATTACTTTTCTATCCAAAGTTATCATTTCAGAGATACAGTATTTTCTCATGACAATTATATCACTACGTGTTTTTTTTTTTACATGATTTTCTTGTATGTGTATGTTATTAAAACACTGCAACCGTAAACAATAAAATATGATTGTTATATTTTTTAACCATCTTCGAGATGTCCTGTAAAAAAGTGTGTGTGTTAGTTTATTACTTGCTGTGAGCACCAAGCACAGGATGGGTGAATGGACAGACATTCTTTGCAGGTTCTTACACCTCTGGAGGTGCAAATATTTGTACCTAGAAAAACACAGACAGACAGACCGACACACACACACACACACACACACACACACACATAAACACACAAACACAAACACACACACACACACACACACACACACACACACACACACACACACAAAGTAAATATTGAGTAACAAGCAAATGTAGACAATCTCAGTGCATTAAAACTTGACTGATGGTGTATATAAATATATACATACAAATAATTTAAAAAGTCAAATATCTTTTAAAAAGAGATTATTTTTATTTTAACAAGTGATTTATTAGACAGATGCTTGGCTTGACAGAAGCAGGACCAGGAGTCCATTATTCCTTTACGACCTACTCTAAGACTCACTCTAGCATGTCTACTACTTTAAGAATGAAAGATAAAAGTTTGTACAAAATAAGTCAAAAAAAATGTGGCCAGGTGACGGTCTAAACTTTTGATTTAGAGAATGTGAAATCAGACCCAGCTTCACACACCGCCCATAATATGGGATGAACTTCCCTTAATTCCAACCATCACTATAATAATCTGCAAAACTCGTTTTCTTCTGGCTTACAGTACAAACGTATTGACTGGTGACGTTTTGACCTCTTATGTTCATTGCAGAGGAGAAGTCACTGCCTTACAATGGCCGAGTTGGCTCAATAATCAAGAGTTTTCCCTGGTTCATCCAATGTGCGGCGTAGAGGAAAACAGCCTCCACTAACTGAGCCTCAGTGGGCCAATTCCCTGCGTACATGCCTGAATACACACCTGTATCACTACAGTAAATTTGCCTGTAAAAAGGACTTCGGTCCAACTGAAAAAAAATCCCTCTCCCTGAACATCTGCAGCTTCAGCAGTCCAAACCCTCCACACACAGAGCTGGGCCCCTGACAGGCAATTTCCCAGGAGTTTCAGTAACCGGCTCTTCCGAACGGCTGGGAGCGTCCAACCCTGCTAGCGATATATTTTATGCGGGTGTGAAAGATGCATTTATTTACAAAAACAGGCAAAAAACAAATAAAAACACACTATACAACAGCACTCATGAAAAACTGAAGAAAAAAAAGTAATATAGCGGGACGGGGGTGGGAGGAAGCGGGATGGGAGAGAGGAAGCGGGATGGGGGGGGGGTGAGAGGGAGTGGGGAGGTAAAGGATGGCACACTTAGATGAAACCCCCTGTCTGTTGCTGGAAAACATCAATTGTGTCTTCATCCTCCATTTCCAACTGTGGGAAGAAGAGAAGATGCATGAGGAACACGTGCATTTCTCCTCAGACTTCATAGCATCTAACATGTAGACCAAGTGTTAATTGTTCTGCATGTTCATTGTTAACTTCAAAACGTTAATTGTGGCATCTTCAATATTACAATGCTGACATATGCAAATAGGCCCTCTGACCTTTTCCAACATTTTAAGGAGGCAATTCCAGTGATTTTTCAAAGCTGCTGCATTATTCACCATTAAGATTGCTGTTCAGAGTGATCTCCATTGAAACTTCATTGCAGAGGAACTTCCTGTTGTGTGTCTTATTTACAATGCTGGTAAATGGAACCAGACGTCCAACACAAATATAGACGTTTTATTTACTACTGACCCCCAGTGAAGCTCAACGTGTCTTGAGTGTTTATATGGATGTTGATGATGGTAAAATAGTCCATCTGAACTAAATCAGTTTTGCCTCACAGCACCCTGCATGTTAGAGCTGGGCAGTATGACCAAAAATTTTTATCCCTGTATTTTTCAAAATTATATCATTTTCGTGGTATACAATGGCATTTTTTTTTGTTATTTTATTTTTAAGCATGACTGGGTGTTCACCACATTTTACAGGATGAAATGAATTACTCCATCTGACTGAACTTGTGTTTGCTTTTTCACCAGTGTTACTTGAAGATGTGAAAGCCGACTGTAGTTTCATACTCTAAGACATGTTTTTGGCAAAACTATAATTTTCACAAAATATTGTAAGACAAAGGGGTATTTAGACTTAGTAAAGTATTCAGAGGTGCTTGTCAAAAGTTTTATTGTGCTGAACAGGTGTTTTATATAAGGAATAAATAGTAAACATCTTTTGTAAACCAATTACACTGTCTTTTAAAGTTAACAATCTCTGTTCACTGGACCATTAAAGTGACATTTTAATACAACTTTACCTCCATTCAGTTATAAATATTTAAACAAATGAATAATTAAAAAAAGTGTGCAACTTCCAGTAATAATATAATTGCTTTAAACCCATTACACAGTTACACAGTATTCAAATATTGAAAAGTACTGAATAGTAGTTCAAGTATCCAATAGTATTTACTGAACAGTATTCTCACATTTGAACATAGTGAACAAGGCACTTCAGGAAATTTCAGCCATTACAAATTCTAGGCAAGAAAAAACAGACGGTGTGTGGTTTGCTCACCTATGCCAAATTTTGGACTTCTTGAGGATGAATACAGGCATGATGCATAATAAGGAGTTTTGTTTTTTTTTTTCTAATGCGGTTATGTTTCCACTCTGTCGGACTTAATGCTATATATGTCCGCACCGTGATATGAAGATCTAATCACTAAAGGATAAAGACAAGCATTGTTGTGCATTTTTCTTTATAAAGCTAAGATAAAAACATACTTTTGGGGATTATTTAGCCCTTAGATTGGACTATCTTTGTTAACTCATGCTCGTGTTGATGTACAGAATCATACATATATATATCGTCAGAATCAGACAACCTCTAAACGGCATGCATACTAATATTACTGTATATGAAAGTATTTTTGAGAAATTACATGCACAAAAAAGCTAAAAATAAAAAACTGCACAAAACACACTCCCTAAAAGAAATAATTTATAATCCACACACTGTCTATCTGACATACCACGCCTCTCACACGGAGCTTCAGCGCTCGCTCAAATGAAAAGTTCCCTTCCGCTAGCGATGCAGCAGTGAAAAAGCAGTTTCCAGCTCCGCCACTTTCCGAACGTTGATTAGGCTATTTAAACCAGTATTCCAGTATAAGAAAAAATCATAACAACAATAAACGTTTTTTCTGTATGAACCGGTATACCGCCCAGGACCATTGCATGTATCCCTCCACCATGAATGGGTTTAGTTTTAGGACCAAAAGCTTCAAAAACAACATCTCAAGCATCAGGCAGCACAACCATAACCATTTCATAGAATAACTTTCTCTGAGGGAGATTTTAAATGTGACTTGGCGAGTTTCTCCAAAATGGAGCATTTTATACTAAACCCACTCTGAATGACACTGTTTACACCTTAATCACTTCATTAATGCAGATTTGTTTTTAATAGTCAGTGGAATTCCTCTTAAACAACTTGGGTCAATCTATTGTCCACAACATAGACCAGAAGAACACCCTCCGAGTGAATGGGTTGGAGGAGGGGGGGTTCATTGCATGTTTTCCCCCCAAATAAATGCAAAAAGTAAAGAAATTAGGCATTCACTGGTCATCATATTTCAGCTTGAATGATCTTGTCAGTGTTTTTACTGGGTTTACAGCACCAGCAAAAAGTAAATGTCAGCTTCTTCTTCATCTCGGACTTCATTTACATTGCAAATGAAGATGTACTGGGACAACATAGGCTAATATAGTATATACTATTATATGCAGTAAACCCCCGAAATTCTCAGTATCCAGTAACCCCCTGAACCTCCCGCAAATTGTGAAAAAACGCTAACTTGTGAACACTTTAATTTAATTTTAAACTCAGCTTAATACATTACCCTTAAAAAAAATGTAAAGGTAAACCTGTATCTGTACTGTACAGTGTACACTGAACTGCTGTCTCCCGCAGTGCTAGAACGTAAAATACCAATGTTACCCCCATATATACAGTACTGTAATTTATGCAAGCACGTTTTCTTTGGTATGCACTGTCATTTTCTTTGGTATAAGCAGGGTAAATACAGTAATAACTGAATTTAATTTACAGTAATAAAAATACAGGGCTATATACACTATGTATACACAAACACACACATTACATTAACAATAATAATCATTACAGACTGGTATCAAACAATCCACAGACATGTGATTGGATACGTGTTTTTAACATGTGCTTTGAGCATCTTGACCAATTTCAGGTCTTAATGAACTTTTCTGTAGGTGTTTTGGCAAGCAATCTATTTTGGACAAAATAATTCAGGTGTGTCTTTAACCCTCTGGCCCTCCTGTGGGACATTTTTGTCCACTTCACTATCTTTTTTTTTTTGTTGATAATTTTAGCTGTGTTAATGTATATGGCATGAAACTTCCCAAGGGTCTGGACTTTTTAAAATTTTAATTGAAGTTAAATTTTTAACATCAACTCATTAAATATATCAATAATATACTCCATACATCCAATTGTAACACTTGACGCCCTCGTGGACACCTTTGGCAAATTGAAACGCATGAAAACTACATTTTTTTATTCCTTGTTATTTACACTGTTAAATCATACAATTTAGGTTAAAATGCTTTCATTCTAAACTCAACACTTGAGAAATGTAGTTTTTAGTGTTTTCTTCCAGATTATGTAATTTATCCATTTTTGGCCAAAATAAATAACAAGGAATTAAAAAATGTACTTTTCATGGGTTTCAACTGGCCAAAAGTGTCCACGAGGACGCTGAGTGTACAGTAAAACCGAGGAGGGCCAGAGGGTTAAATATATCATCTTATTGATCCTAGTTGTTTCTTAATATGTTGGCAATCAAAACATTTTGTAACATAATTCCACCATCAGCCTTTTACCATATGGCACTAGTGGAAGATCTCCTGTAAGAGTGTAATATCTGTCATCCATTAAGTATTTTCACTCATGGTTCCTAAGACTCTTTGATGTCCTCACATATCCTCACTTTTTTTTTTTTCTTTCATAGTACTATTATGCAAGATCACAATAGGCTGCCAGCAAGGTTTCAGGCTTTCATGTCAATAATGGTTGGAGTGAGCCTTCAAGCTCTATTGATCTATTGACTGTGTTATTGACTGTGGGACAGATGAGGGGCTGCATAATGGAAGATTTCCTTTGTTGTAAAACTGAAAGGAAATGAGAAGGCATTTACATCTGTGCATTTTTAACAGACAGATGCCTTTCTGTGTTTGCAACAGTAGCCCCAGGAGGTTAACTGTCCAGTCAGACACAGCGGTTCTACAAACCCATTACACTTTGGGCTCCATTTTGCCAGCAGAAAAAACAGACCTGCCGTCTGCGCAAGGCGCAAAAAGGTCATCCCGATTCTCTTCGTTATTCAGAGACATGGTTTAGGCATAAAATGCAGTAAACCAATCAGAACAGCTCATCACCATACTTTTCAAAATGCGGGGTGGAACTGTGGAGGATTGCTTTTATGATTGTGTGTTGATCTGCCAACCAGATCAGTTTCTGGAGAAAACGGATTACTGTACGTCACTGTCTCGGTATTTTTATTAAACTTTTCTGCTGCTTTTTGCAAAAAGTTCTGATGAACACCCTAAACCTGACATGTATAAAAACCAATGTGGTCAAACAGCCCATTATCAATACATCATTCTGATAATGAATTTGAATGATGTTTAATACCAAAATGTATTCTAAACTTTCATTTTATTGTTTTATTAGGTAATATGATTCCATGAAAGGACCAGTAGTACTCTATAATAAAACATATATAAATGAAATAATGAAAAACCTATGAGCAAGCTCATAATGAGTGCCAGGAACCTGCATGTTTCTAAAACCAATCCTGTATTACTACTTTTACTTTAAATTGAGTAAATGTGCGTACAAGTCAGAGAATGTGTCATATGGTAAAGTAGGATCATACCTGTGCAGGTGTGTCTGTCTCATTAATGGGCTGCCCATCAAACCGGAATCGGATTTGCCTCATCGTTAGTCCCTGAAAAAAAAGTGTTGCATTAGTTCCTTGGATCAGTAATTGTGTATTAAGATGCGCAACGGTGTGCTTTTCTGCAGAGAATGTGTACTCAGGATGTTATGATACATAGCAATGGTATCAAACAGATAAAGGGACAACACATCGAATCAGAAATGGGAGGAGAGAAAAATAATCATGAGAGAGCATGAGAGTTATCCAGTACGTCTAAAAGCAAACATGACATAAAAGGGATTTCCGGGGATGAAGTGTCCTTCACATCTCAAAAGCAAAGCGTGTTCCAGCAGCTGCTGCACGTTCCAACATGTGACAACAATTTTATCACCCTTAACACAGCACATACACAGGGATGACCGAAATAGCACCCCCTCTGTTGAAGATCTCTCTGGTTTTACTCCATTTGTGTTGTTGGCTTTCAGATTCTTCAGCTCCACCATAAATTGTGCAGCTGTGACACTCTGCTACCCACACAGCTTCAGGGGGTGGTACGGTGGAGCGCTGGTACCTCACTTGCCCAATTACTGAATGAGACGACCCGAGTCATATCTGTGTGAAGTTTACATTGTCTCTATGTCTGCACGGGTTTCCTCACACAGTCCAAAAACATGCATGCCAGGTAGACTGGAGATGCTAAATTAGGGTGATCAGACGTCCTTTTTTCCCCCGGACATGTCCTCTTTTTGAGACCTGGAAGTTGCGTCCGGCCGGGGTTTTAGAATTGTCCGGGATTTTGAGCTGCCTAAACATTCGTCACGGCAAGGGCATCTCTCATGAATTGAAAGTCCAGAACTGCTGTCCGGACCACAGCTGTCGACCCGAGATGCGCATAGCCAAAAAGGGGACCAACAGAAAGAGAACTCAGCTCTTTTTCTGTTCACAGTGTGAGTTAATTTGAAAGGGACTCGGTTCTCTTTCTGCTCCTCTTCAGCTCCGATGGAGCCTTAGTTCTTTTTCTGTTCACACTTTAGTTCCTCATCCAGCCTGCCACCATTCTTAAGATTTTTATTTTTTTTTCCATAAGAGTAGATGGTTAAAAGCTCTACCAAACTTCTATGTTTTCCACAAAGATCTCTGCTACCATCATTCTTCAGCTGATGGAGAGCAAGAATGCTTTGAGACAAGAATCTCTAAGTCCCTTTATTTATGTATTTATTGTTTTTTTAATTTTTTATGATCTTTAATTCGGTTATTCGTATTTTTTATTTTTTTTCTTTATTTTCGGTTGTTTCCCGCATAGACATATATGGTTTACCACGTGATCTACCTACGGTAAGCACATAGGGCAAAAACAGTCGAAGCGAACTCGGAGAGCTTTGTGCTCAAAATGCGCGAGTTAACCAAACCGTGCTGCGGACTCAAAGCAAACCGAACTGAGACCACCAATGAGTTTAAAATGCCATTTTAAACTCATTGCCCTTCAAGAAAATGTAAAGGTAAAACCGTATTCGTACTGTACAGTTTACACTGAACTCCCACAGTGTTTGAATGTAAATACCAATGTTACCCCTACATAGACTGTACCGTAATTCATGCATGTGCGTTTTCTTTGGTGTGCGCTGTTGTTTTCTTTGGTATAAGCAGGGTAAACACAGTAATAAATTCATTTAATTTACAGTAATAAAAATACAGGGCTTTAAGAACAAAACAAAAACACACGAGAACACTCGAAATTATGGTCTGCAGCTGCCACACATGCGTCACAGGGCACCAGCCAATCAGCAGCAAGGAGAAATAAATAACATTTTCAGATTGGCTACTTTCAAATCTCCCGCCTCTAAGTACAGTGGTATTTCACTATCCCAAGACATGCTTTCTTTGTCTTCTCTCGTCAGTAACAAAACAGTTACAGTAATTTTTTGTATAGAAATGTAGCTGAATTGATGTTAATATTTACATTACAAAATCAGTACACTTTATTTTTCTTAAAAATTTAGCACTAATATGCCTGGAAAATGATGTGATGTCGGGGCCTTGCCCGCCACGCCCTCTTGTCCTTGTGCTGGGTTATGTTTGAGCGTGGTGCTTAGCCCAGCACGAGGATGAGGGGGCATGGTGGACGAGGCACGGACGTCACCAAAGTAAAAAATGCTGAGGATATATGCAGTTTCCACCTTAGTGCGGATGTGGGGATGGTGTTCTTTGGGTCATACTCAGCATTTCTCTTCTTCCTAACATGGCGGGTTGAGTTGATGCCAAAGAGCTCAATTTTGGTCTCATCTGACCACAGCACTTTCTCCCAAGCCTTCTCTGAATCATTTAGATGTACACTGGCAAACTTAAGATTGGCTGTACATGTGCCTTCTTGAACAAGGGGACCTTGCGGGCACTGCAAGATTTCAACCCATTATGATGTAGTGTGTTACCAGTGGTGTTCTGAGTGACTGTGGTACCAACTGCCTTCAGATCATTAACAAGCTCTGCTCTTGTAGTTCTGGGCTGATTGCTCACCTTTCTCATGATCATCCTCACCCCATAAGGCAAGATACTGCATGAAGCTCCAGACTGAGGAAACTGATGGCCATTTTATATTTCTTTCATTTCTGAAAAATCACACCAAAATTTGTCACCGTCTCACCAAGCTTCTTGCTGATGGTCCTGTAACCTTGTGCAGGTCTACAATCTACAGGGAGTGCAGAATTATTAGGCAAATGAGTTTTGTCCACATCATCCTCTTCATGCATGTTGTCTTACTCCAAGCTGTATAGGCTCGAAAGCCTACTACCAATTAAG
>JBBIGA010095635.1:0-11131 GCA_037576975.1 Alestes dentex | reverse complement strand
TACATGAATACACATATACCATCATGCACTGCGGGTTTCTTTTACCGTGCCCTACATAGGGAACGAGTGCACACTACTGTTATCCCACGATAGTCAAGACGAGGAGTAAGGCGGAGGGAGGAGAGACGGGCGGGAAAGTGGGGCTTCAAACGGGGTAGATTCAGTCACACTTGCACTTTTTTCTCTCTCTCTCCGTGGAGGACAGTAGTACCCAGGGCTGGACTGGAACCAAAAATCGCCCCAGGTATTTTGAGCCGCGGTCTGGGGGTGGGTGTGGTGCGCGATCCGGGCCGGCAGACGGGATTTCGCGCTGGCCCAAAATTACCGGGCCGGCCCAAAATTGACACTGGGCTCAATTGATTTACAGTATGGAAAAGTGATATTTGTCTCTGGTGCTCGTAATCAGTATGGCTCAGTGATTAAACTGCACTGTAACACGCCCTATGGTTTTCCTGGCACTAAAAATGGTGAATTTTAAGTTGTTTGATTCTTCGGATTAGTAAAAACATGGCTGCCAGTGATGGAGTTCTGCTGGCCTGTGAGCAAGACCTCTTTTTACATTTACAAAAATTTGTGATTCCTCAGTAATCTACTTGTGATATGGACAAGAATTGGAAAGACGACCAGAACAAAGTTATGTCTGTACTTTCTAAATATTTTCCTGGTAAATCACAAACCATAAACTTGAATCATAATCATACTTTGTTTCTTTATGTTTGTGAGGTGTTGTCCAAAGTATGACAGACGTTGAACTGGCAACAGGGTCATGGGCACCCATGAGTTATTTATGCATGTGAAACAGAAGACTAGATCACCTGGTCCGATCTCACAGAAGAGCTATTGGAGCACAAATTGCCAAAGATGTTAATGGTTGCTAAGAGGTGTCAGAATACAGTGCTTTACAGCTTACTGTATAGTCACAGGCTGCACATGCTGACAATATATCTACCTCCAAAAAGACCATGGAGCAATTGAAGATGGCCTGGTTTGAAGAAATGTTTTCTTTTACAACATGTGGGCAGCTTTGTGCACATGTCACTTATCCGGGGTAAGAGATGGCACCAGGATGGAGTATGGGATATAGGCATCTGTGTGATGCACTGTGCAATTTTCTCCTAGGAAACTTTTGGTCCATCATTCATGTGGATGTTACTTTGACGTGCACCACCTACCTAAGCATTGTTACAGACTAAGTTCACCCCTTCATGGGAACTGTATACTGTAACGGATATGGTCTCTTTCAGCTGGAAATTGTTCAACAATGGTTTAAGGAACATTAACAAAAACTTCAACATTTTACACATCTGTGGACAAACCAGACTGATCTATGAAGGTCCCATCTCACAACCTAGAAGACTTAAAGGATCTGCTGCTAATGTCTTGGTGCCAGATATCACAGGTCTTGTGAAGTCTTGATGGATCAGAGCTGTTTTGGCAGCACGAGCATGGCCTATACAATATTAGACAGGTGGTTTATTGCTATGGCTGATTAGTGTGTGTATGTATATGTAGCTGTACCTCAATGTGCTTTTCAAAGCTTTCTTTGGGCCTCTTTATGGTCACTTTCAGTGTCTGGGTGTCCATCTGCTGGCGTGACCCATCACAAGAGGATGTTAGGAGGTCAGCATGCCCCTCCAAGTGCTTTTCCCTGGCATGTCTGTATGCATTTGCCAGTTAGAAGCTGGGGTTATTATAGCAAAACAGTGGCTCTTAACATCTGCAAAGTATAAAACAGCCTATTTTCCCAGACAATGAGAAGGTACAGTGTATAACCAAAAGGTTTTGTCTTTCACATGTAATAATGTTCTCATGACTATACAGTTTCATTCCATAAAAAGAGCTGAAATAGTCACATACAAGTCATCCGGTCATCCTTCTTAAAAATATAAAAAATATGCATTTATTATTTTATAAAACAAAATGAGAGAGGGGACACTAAGGTTTCCCATAATGTTCATAATATTGCTGCCATTTGATACAACTGATCACTAATCACTCTTTAGTTTAGTTTACTTCTATCTCACTTGTATGTTGTCAGCTAGCCTACAAGAAAAGAAAAGAAAATAGCAAGTTTAAAATATACTGTTAAAATGCTTTGCCAGTTCAACCTTAAACGGTAATTCTTCATGTAGTAATTCATTTATTTAGCTCAAGCAAATGTGGAGACTTTCAGTAATTTTAGGTTAAAGTAAGGTGTTCTCAGTGAAAATAGGCAAAAAAAGAGTTGTGAATTATATATATATGCGCAGGGTCTGCAGAGAAATGTACCCCAGTGTCATTTAAAATATCCCACAGTGTAATGTGAACAGCTGGGGCTTTTCAGTTCATTGGTCTTTCTCTAGACTCGTGATTAATGTTCCTTGTAGATGGTTTAAAATTGACTTCCTGTCTCTGCCAGAAGGTTAAATGTGGGCTCTCCATCCAACGTCCATGACAGTTTTCTGACAGTTGTGCAATTAATCAGGGCAAATCCAGTCGTGCAACGGTCAGTCCCTGTGTTGGCAGAACCGCTACAGGTTTGCTGGAGAATGTTCCTATTTTAAATTGAAGAATTCAGCTGGCCTTCACAGGCCAGCAAGATGTCTAATCCTCCTTGCTTTGCTTAATCTGGAATTTAGGACATTGCACAGACTTGAACATTATTTTTTGTCAGTTAGATCTAAGGCTTTTGTTTCTTTAGTGATTATATATATGTATGTGTTGTAGGTTACTAAGTCTATTAAGCATCTATTGACGTTACATGCAGTGTCTTGTCACAACATCTAAACCTGAACTTCACGGTAAATTCTGGTTGACATCTGAGTGGATGATCTTTACCAAGAACACGGTGCTACTGGGTGCTGCCTTCTAGATGAGTCCCATTAATTGTGGCTTTGCTGATGATCAGGCGGAACTGTTGTTTTTTTTTTTTTTCCTAAGAATTTGTCTGTCCCAAAACGTAGGAAACCTGAGGCCAATTATGCAAAAAAAAGATAAAATCAAGGACAAAAAGCTAAAACAGTAATGGACAAACTACAGCCCACGTGCAGCAGCAACTCAGCCTTCTTCAGGCCAGCCGAAGCGTTGACTGTGTGATTTGATTTATTCAACTTTCCTCAGATGAATCTAGTGACTAATGCAGTTGTTTAATGTCCAGCTTGTGCTACAGCAGTGCTTGTGATAATGTTCACTGTTTCTAAGAGTAACTACTAGTGCTTCATTTTCCCCTTCATATCTTTCACCTGGTATAATATACCCTACTGAAGAGCATCTCAGTTGTTTTTTGCAGCAGTGAATTGTAACCATTGTGGTAAGGTCTACTGATTTTAAATGGACACTATTTTGAATTCGTTTATTCTTCTTCTTATTATTGCTGTTGTTGTTTTGTTGTTGTTGTTTCTTGTTGGTACTATTGTTATCTTTTGCTTCCCTAAAAAAGAAAAAAAAAATAGGAAAACACGTGCGTGACGTCCTTCCGTTCCAGTTGTTGCTTTCACTTTAAGACGGATCTTGTTTAAACGGCTGAAATAAATAAACCCCGCGGGTCTAGACGGAGTGAGACAGACGGATGAGGGTGGTTGGGTGGTCGTGTGACTGAATCACCGCAGTGTTTAAAGTTTTTAATACGCAGCCTTTAATGCGGAGCTCCTTCATTCCTAAACAAAAGTGAAAGTAACCCGGGAGGGGGTGTCCAAAGTCCTGATGCTAATGGAGGAGCTCCGAGTTTTCTCTCATTTATTTTACTGAGCTGTGTGAGTGTTTAGCACGGCAGGACTGGTCTCTGGTCGGTCCAGGTTTACAGAAGAGCTCAGTGATGATCACCCTGCTCGTTTTGGCCGGTCTGTTGGGGCGGACGCGCGGTGAGTGTTAAAGCACAGCTACACTCTATGGACAAAAGTATTGGGACGCCTGACTATTACACCAACAGGGACATAATGACATTGCATTCAAATACGTAGACTTTAATATAAAGTTGGTGGCCTCTTTGCAGCTTCCACTCTTCTTGGAAGGCTTTCCACAGGATTTTGGGTGTTTCTGTGGGAATTGTCCATGAGGTCTGGCACTGATGTTGGATGAGAAGGCCTGGCTTTTTTCCAGTTCATCCCAAAGGTGTTGGATGTGGTTGAGGTCAGGGCTCTGTGCCAGTCAGGTTCTTCCACATCAAACTAACCCAACCATGTCTTTTTGGACTTTGCTTTGAGCACTGGGGGACAGTCATGCTGGAATAGAAAAGGTTCTTGCCTAAACTGTGTCCACAAAGTTGGAAACACGGTGTTGTCCGAAATGTCTTGGTATGCTGAAGCTTATCATTAAGTCCTTCACTGGAAGTAAGGGGCCTAACCCAAAGCCTGATAAACAGGTGTGTCCCAAAACTTTTGTCCATATAGTATAGCACCATTTCACCCGTTTGTTTGTGAAACACTGTCCTCTGCTGCACATATTGAGCTGTCTCGCTCTGCCCACAGGCCTGCAGGGCGCCGATGTGGTACTGTCCTGCTCTCTCATTGAGGAGGGAGGAGGGATGATGGGGGGGTCTCTCTTCACGCGCTCTCCAGCCACTCTGGTCTTACGGGATGTCAATATGCCTCCTGACCTCTCGCCTGAAACCATAACCCCATACAACCCCCCTGAGACCCCTAACGCTGATGACCTCATTTTCGAGGTGGCGGGTAAGTGGAGTAGGTCGACCGTTTGTAAAATGAAGTGAAGCTGCTTTAGTGTTTTAGTGTTAATATGTAAAACACATGGCATGCATTCTCAGCAACTTAAGCAAAATAGCTTAAAACAGTTTGGCTTTTATTTTTGTCTAGGTTAACAGTAATGATTATGTGCAAAACTGTAAATGTTTGTTAGCATTTATATTTAGAGCATGTTTCAATTATTCTCTATAACTAAAACTAAATAAATAAAAAGTGTTTCTGCATATAAATCTATGTAGTTATTTTTTTCCTTTTATTTCTTTTATTTTCTACTGTTCTCTCATAGTCAATTAATATTTATTTATTTTTATTTTATTTTAAAGTGATTTATGTTGCAACTTTTTTTCTACCACTGTCACCCATCCATTGTCTCTCTCTCTGTCTCTCTCTGTCTCTCTCACTCTCTCTCTCTCTCTGATCAGTATCATCAGTGGAGATTCCAGAAGCAGAGTCTCTTCTTCATGCTGACTGTAATGAACAGGAGGTGACTTGTGAAGTGAGCCGCTATGTCCCTCGAGGATCAGAGCCTGAGGATTTACCTGCTCATTTCATTGCGTCAGTTCAGATAGAAGGTGGTGGAATTGGCCTCACCTTAGTTCTGCAGACCGTCTCTGATGAAAATGCAGAATCAAGTTCTGCACCACTAATGCAGAGCAAACTCCAGCTTCCTCTCAGCCAATGGGGAACTCTGCTCACAGATGGTACCATTCATTTAAACTTCATCTTTAAAGTGTTAACGGATGGGGAAGTGCTGATATTTGGTCACATATTACATTTGACTTTACTCAGTTTTCAAAATTTTTTGCAAAATGTTTTTCATGGTGACAGTTTGTTATATAGCACACTGTTCCTGACTTCTCCTACAACCTTCTGTCTCTCTCTGTTCTCCTGTAGCTGTGTTTGTGGTGTTCTCTCGTTCTCCCTCCCTTGCGGTTCCAATTGGAGATGATGTACTTTTGGACTGTGGTTATAAGCAAAAAGACACGTCTCCAGAGCAGAATGTGGGGCTCGAGTGGCGGTGGCAGCACAAAGGAAACGGGCGGAGGGTCCTGGATATGAGAGCCCATGGGGTCGAGTCTGAAGGAGGGACAGAAGGTGAGTGACTGATCAAATCTAAAAAAGTAGCCTGAATTCCAACTACCATTAGTTCTACATCCAATATTTCTATAAAGCTCACAACCCACACTTTTGATTGTCATCACAAAGTCTGGTCGGTTTTTATTGCTCAGTGTGGTCAAGAAAAGACCATCTGAAAGGGAAAAGGCTCTTGATGGCCACTCATCTTTGCACTTTAACCAACCATCCCCGCTGCCAGATGTACATATGGTAGTGTATACAGCCAGTGAACGTATCACAGAAAAATGTAGCCACTAGTGTGTACATAAGGAAACACACACTATATATATATATACATATATTGAAATATACAGTAAATAATTTATTCATTTTCTGGAATGTGTTTTGTATTTCTTCCAACAGTGCTAGTGGAGCGTGAAGGGGTGAGTGCAGACTCAGCCTTGCTGATTAGAGATGGAAATGCATCTCTGACTATGAAGAGTTTAAAGGTTTCGGATGAGGGCACATACATCTGCACCATCAGCACCGGAGCCTTTCAGACTCAGCAAATTGTTCAGCTGCACATCATACGTGAGTCTTTTATTGGTTTACGTCTGTCTGACAGTGAGACTTTTTAATCAGGAGTGTGTCTTTCAACTTGAAGTTAAGTTTTGTGACAGGACCTGATCTTGCCAGCACTTTCATAACTACAGAGGTTATTACCTGCTGATGTGCTATCAGTTCATCTCTATCTCTGTTTCTCTCTCTCTCTCTCTCTCTCTCTCTCTCTAGAGCCTCCCACAGTTTTTCTCTCTGAAAAGAAAGTGATATTTCAGGACGACTCGCCTCAGAAACTGAGCTGTCACTGTGAGCGTTATTACCCACTGGATGTGCAGGTATGTCCTTTACCTCTAATCAACCCAGTCTGATGATTCAAGATAGGATTAGCTCACATAGAAATTGAAAAAAACGTGTGCACTGAATCAAATGTGTTCATTTCCCTATTTTATTTTTATTGTACTTATATTCCACAATATTTAGTTTGATTTAATATATTTCATTCTTACAGGAATAATGTACCCATTTAAATCAAGTATATTCAGTTCATTATTTTTGTCAGTGCATTCTCACATCGGCTCCTTCAGGACAAGCTGTCTTCACACTGAGGATAAGTGACCCATTATGCATAGCCCTTCATTAAAATGCAGTTTTCAGACTCCAGCTCTCAGGGCTCCAGTGCTGCTCTGTTTAGTGTGCTCCCAAAGAGATAAGCTGCTGATGAGTTGTGTTACATAAGGAAACACTAAACTTGCAGTTCTGTGGCCCTTGTGGCTTCAAGTGTGATAGGCTTGCTCTATATGTAGGTTGTGCTAGGCATTAGTGCACACCTTTATAGTATTAGTTCAGTGTTCCGTTGCATTGATGAAATAACCACCCTTGGACTTGTAGAACAAAAATAAAAATATATATACATGCAGTGGGTGTATAAAATGATTGCTCCCCTTTAAAATGTTCACATTTTGGGATTTTTTTTGCAGCCTGAAATGAAGACACACAATTCAATCACTTTCTTTTCCAGAAATAAATAAAAACAAGATTACACATCGATATATAAACATTTCTTAATAAAAAATAGAATGTTTAACGGGGTGTCCTACTTTTTTCACGTGACTCCACATTTTTACAGCTATTTACTCAATGAAACCTCTAAGTAAAAGATATGATAGCAACAGTCCAGAAAATAAAATTAAAAAACAATCACTGACATGGAGAAAGGATCACCGCCTGTGTCAGTACGTTGTGAAACAACCTTTTGCTTTAATAACTGACTCTGTTGAGTCTGTTGTGATATTTCTCTACCAATTTTACACATCTAGACATATATATATGTGTGTGTGCGTGTGTGTATGTGTGTATAATGGTATCAAGCTGTCCTCATAAAATTGCCATTAAGTATCAAGCTTTATTGTTTTAAATCAGCTGACACTGCTTTTTGTGTCCTGTAGGTGGAGTGGTTGTCTCAGGCCTCGTCTGAATCAGAGAGCATTTCTCTGACAGAGAAAGCCTCTCTCTCCAGCCACCGTCAGCACAATGACGGAACCTTCTCTCTCTCATCCTTCCTCTTCATCCGCCCCTCTCAACACCCACCCGGAACTGTCCTTACCTGCAGGGTCTCTCACTTTTCCCTGAAAACACCCAGTGATGTCAGCCTGACGGTAGACCCACCTGAGCCAGGTTAGAGAAAACTCCTCTAGGATCAATCAAATGAAATGTACAGTCCAAGCTTAGCAGTTTACAAATTTCCATGTGAGCCTGAGGCCTTAGAGGAATGTTGCATACGAGAGCTAATTAGTATATTATTAATTTTCCATTGGTCTCAGTTTCAGCCAAATATGTGCAATGCTAAAACTATATACTACATAATGACAACACACTTTCCGATCTTATTACTCACAATAGCACTAATTTTGTATTTGTTTTAGTAGATGTGATGATATACGTGTGTTCAGGATAGAATTAAGTCTGATTTAAAGCTTTTTCTCTTGTTGAATTTAGCAAACAGCTACTACTACATGGTCCTGGCGACGCTGGTTTTGTCAGTACTGTTTTTATATCAGGCATCAAGATAGGTAAGCATAAAACTATGTGTTCCTACTTTCATTAAAATGCAATGCTGTATAATTTCAATCTTATAAAATGTAATTGTATATTAGATATATTTAGACATTTTTATTACTGCTTTTCTACAAGTCTGTCTGAGGCTTAAAATCATTCAAATACTAAAACAACATCATGTCATCATGGTGAAAATAATAATAGATAAATAATAGAACCTGCCCTTTACCTCTTCTTGTAAAGAGATGGTTCACCAAATATATTGGGCTCTGAGTGGATTATAATAGAACTGCCCAAAAAAAGATTTTGCGTGACACATCTTTGTAGCTCTACTGAAAAAATTAATAATCAATAACAGTTATAGTTAGTGAGGCTCAGTTATATGAATGAGACTCCATTAGATTTCATGCACTGTTAAAACACTATCAGGTATGTAAAGTAATTATTGTTTTGTCTGGTATATCAATAGGTGCTGAAGACCATGTCTGGGAGCTGAAAAGACACTGGACAGAAATATGTTTGCTTATTTATCAGTGTTATTTGTTCCTTTGTTTGTCCAGTTGGGTGTACATTTACATTAAGCGTGTGATCTCTATTAGGTGTAAATTTGATTACTGTAAATAAAACAAAAAAACAATTATATATACAGGGTACCCCCTCGTTCAAGGATTTTTTTCTTAGAACCTAACTAATAATTGTTTGCGAAAAGCCCCACAAATTAGCGGAATCTGCAAATATCCTCCCCTTTTTTTTTGCCTTTTTTTGCAATATATAATTTTTCAAGCGTTTTAGTGCTAAATTATTAAGAATAATATAATTTACTAATTTTGTAACATAAATATCAATGTAAATTCAGCTAAATTTCCATATAAAATATAACTGTATACATTTTTTGTATTGTCCGGAGAACACAAAAGCAGGTGTATATGAAAATGTGTCTTGGAATGGTGAAATACCCCTGTACTCATAGGCAGGAGGTTTGAAAGTAGCCAATCCGAGACCGTTTAATAATTTCTCCTTGCTGCTGATTGGCTGCTGCCTTGTGACGCATCTCTGGCAGACACAGTCCAGCATTCCCGCATCAGAACAGTTTCCCACATGGAGCTATCACGAGTTTATCTTTACTTTTTTTAAGGGTAATGTATCAAGCTTAATTTAAAATGAAATGGAAGTGTTTGGGAGCATATCTGGGGGCATAGTTAGGGTTTAGACTATAAAAATAGGCATTTATAGGATTTTTTTTCTCTTTTTTTACCATATCACAAATTAGCATTTTTTTCACAATTCACAGGTACTCTTGGAACATAACCCCTGTGAATTTTGGGGGTCTACTGTATATATAGATGTATGTACACTGTTCTAGTTTTAATTTCTTTTCACATACAAACAGCAACACTTTGTAGATTTTTTTTTTATTTACTGGCATCAGCAAAAGTGTTAGGGAAAATAAGCATGCTTCTGAATTTTCTTCTGGATGCACTAAATGGCTGTAAGTGATTTGTTTTTCCATAGTTCATGGGTACATCATTCATTAATGGCATTTACCTTCTGCACTGTGTCATACAGTCTCTTAGAATCAGTTACTGTGATGAAAAAATGACAGTTCCTGCAATATCCAACAGCTTTACACAATAGAAAAATAATTAAGTTTGTGTCTATGAAGAACTTTAGCTTAAAATATCATATTTTAAAGAAAGACCACTTCCGTTCCTTACCACATTCCATCAGTGATTGAGAAGGTAACAATTTTGGCAGGCTCACAAATTTCTTGTTTTGTACACTGATGAGATTTTGTGGAGGCTATGAAGTTTCTCTATCAGATCTGTACATTAGGCAGTAGTTTAGGAAGTTAACGTTACAGAATAACAGTGTGTCTTTCGTGCAATTAGACACAAATTAAATGAATTGAAAATCCCTAATGTGTGTGTATTTTTCTGAAATGTTATCATCCACTTCCTACCTTGCAACTATGAATTATTTGTGAAAATCAGCCAATGAAGAAACCTTAAAGTGACTTACAATGTGTGTGTGTGTTCGTGTGTGTGTGACTGTATGAATGGAGCTGTATGTGTCTGAGCATGAAAATGTTCGGATATGCAATTTTTTGTGTACCAGTAATTAAAAATTTTCTCTGACTTTTCCTCACACATCACTGTCCTCCTCTCCTCTTGTCCATTATTCAGTGTCCTCTGTCACTTTGTGTGTGTTTTTTAAGACATGTGTATATTCTGACGAAGAAGGTAAATGTAGAGAAATAAGCAGGGATGGATAGCTGTTAAAGACATTTAGCTAAATATGAATACAAGCTTCTTTCTGCAATGACTCAGATCACTATTACACATAAAGAATTAAAGTTCTGATTTCCCCTGTTTACAGTAGTAAGTAGAAGCTGAAGGCCTTTGCACTGTGACGGTAGGAAAAAGCAGGCTCTGATGTGTTAGATATGCCACTATCGATTTACAAACTCCTGATGGCTTCGGAAGGTCACGTGAGGATCTTTTGACAGTGTAGGAAGAGAAAGAATCCCGCCCTCCCTGTTTTCAGCTTTCTACTGTCACTCACTGTAGTCTTTACTTCCTTTACTTTCTTGTCTATCCACCTCTCTTCACAGTCTTTTCCCTCCAGCCTTTCTCAACCCACTTCTCCCTTGCTCATGCATAACTCTATAATCTGTATACCTTTACTTTTATGGTGTATGTGTGTGTGTGTCAGAGATGTTCACAAGTCATTTTTCCCAAGTCCAAGTCAAGTCTCAAGTCTTTGTGCTCGAGTCCAAGTCA
>JBBIGA010095584.1:0-11133 GCA_037576975.1 Alestes dentex | reverse complement strand
ACAACATCGCTGGTCTCACTACTGTCTTGTACACCTTTCCTTTCATTCTTGCTCTCATTATAAAACAAATTCAGTACTGGGCCCACCTGCATTTTCATTCTCTCAAAGCTGACCAGAACTTTCATTTGATCACTTTTAAAGCCCAGTTGCTTCCTTTGTTGGCTGGTATTTTAATTAATTGGCAGTTTTTCAAGCTCTGCTTGAGATTTGTTGGTAAATTCCAAGACTGTGACAAAACTAGCTTCTATCAGTATTGTACAATGCTAAATTTGCGGCTAAAATCTAAAGAATGTTATTTGCTTTCTGAAAAACAAGACTGCCTTCAAAATCCCTCCCAACCCTTTGGTGTGTCTAATTCCACACACCACCCCTAGGACCCCCCCCCCCCCAATAACATAATATCAACTACTCTGAGTCGTGTGAAGCACCACACATTTCAAAATGTCGCTGAGCCACGGAGGGGAGGACCATCCTAATCACCCTGGACCCCCCCAACAGCCATGGACAGCTGTTGCTTATCCGAGATTGAACTTTCAATAGCTACAGCATCTGAGGGTTGATGAAGTAAGGTATTAGGGCAGTGAAATGCTAATCCCTCTGTTTCCCTCTCTCTCTGTCTCTCTCTATCTTTCTCACTCTCTCTCTGTCTCTGTCTTTCTCTCTCTTTCTTGATCTAACTTGTCTTTCTCTCTGTCTCTATCTTTCTCTTCCTCTCTTTTCTTACTTTCTCTATCTGACTTTCTCTCTGTCTGTCTCTCTCTCTCTGTCTCTGTCTTTCTTTCTCTATTGAACTCTCTGTTTGTCTTTCTCTCTGTCTCTATCTTTCTCTTTCTCTCTTTTCTTACTCTCTCTGTCGGACTTTCTCTCTGTCTATCTCTCTCTCTCTCTCTGCCTCTGTCTTTCTCTCTCTCTATCGAACTCTGTTTGTCTTTCTCTTTCTCTCTTTTCTTACTCTCTCTGACTTTCTCTCTGTTTGTCTGTCTGTCTGTCTCTATCTCTCTCTCTCTTACTCTCTGGTTGTCTGTATTTCTTTCTCTCCGTGTCTCTCTCCCCCTTCCATCTCTCCAGGTGCTGGTGTCTGAGCCGAGGAGATTAGGAAAGAAGCTGAAGGTGTGGTTCAGTGAGTACTGGAACGTCCATGACTTTGTTGCCATCGTCGTTTTTTTCACTGGTCTGGCCCTGCGCTGCCAGACGGGTCGGGTCCATACAGCCGGGCGCATCATCTACTGCCTTGACATCATCTTCTGGTTTGTCCGCGTTCTGGACCTGCTAGCTGTAAACCAGAAGGCTGGACCCTACCTGACCATGATCACTAAGATGGTATGATGTCATACTGTTGTTCTTCTAAAGCTTTATTTGTATTATTATTTTTGTGGCCAAAAAAGGTGCGGCTTCTCCTCTGAGCTTGTGTGGAATTTTGGAACCGTTCCAGTGTCAAAACGTCTGTTAATACCTGGTGCAATGTTCATGTGTTCAGATTTTTGGCCAGTTGATCAGGGGCTTTATGTGGTCGACTCGGCTCTATAATGTTTGAAAAGAGAGAGTAGATGGTCAAGTCTCCTTCAAAATGTGTGTCAGAGAGAGAGTCTGTGGTGTCATGACTATGGCAGCTGGAAAGGGACAAAACTTGGAGAAACACAAACAAGAAGAAACAAACGTGTATCAAAACGTACAGCAGACTCATAAACAGACTTCGAGACACTAAAGCTCCGGTCAGTTATAAAAAAAGATGTGTGTCGCTATTATCAGTCCGTGAATGCGGCTACATGTTTAGCCATCCGTTTTTTTGCCCATAAAACCAATGTTGGTAGTTTTACTTTTTATCACAAATGTAAGTGTTTTGAATGTTCTGCCACTGAGGTTCTTTTAGTCATTTCCAAGGGTTTTCACCTGCCAATATAAACTCAAGCTATAGTTTGCATTTCAATAATGGGGTTAAGGGGGGTTTTAGCCCAGTTTTCCATTCAGTTAACCCACTGTCAATTCCTATTCACTATGTGGTCAAACAATACTATCAGGATGAAGGCTAGCATGTTTCCTCTTAGCCACCGCAATGTACTTGGAAGAAAACCCTGAGAGTTTGTTTGTATGTGTGTGTGTCTGTGTGTTCTAGATGAGCAACATGTTCTACATCGTAGTCATAATGGGCATTGTGCTGGTGAGCTTTGGCACCCCCAGGGGTTCCATCCTGAAGCCCAACGAGGAGCCATCCTGGGACTTGTTGAAGGAGGTGGTCTTCCAGCCCTACTTCATGATGTTTGGAGAAGTTTATGCCGGAGAGATCATGCGTAGGTCAAAAAAATTGTATCGATAGGATTAGTCACACTTTTCATTCGCTGTTTGGGGGAGGAGGGGGCACGACAGCTAGCCAATCAGCCTGCTAGTAAAACAGTAGCCAGATCATCCTGAGGAAAAAAACATGTATTGATCATTTGAAAAATAGTGTAAAAACAGTGTAAAATGCTGTGGAGAATGTGTAGTTTGGAAACTGCTTTTGAAGCCGTCATCTTCCAGGGGTCTTCAAGTGTGTTTTCTTGTGTTTTGGGCAGCCTGTGAGGAGAACCCAGACTGTCCCCCTGGTTCGTTCCTCAATCCGTTGCTGCAAGCCGTCTACCTGTTCATGCAGTACATCATTATGGTCAACCTTCTCATCGCCTTCTACAAGTATGTACTGGTTACGCATCTTATGGTACCCATGTCAAAGTCCAGGCCTTGAGGGCCACAGTGCTTTGAAGGTTAATGATTCCCCCTGATCTTTACCACACCTGATCTAGGTCACCAAGGGCTTGAAAATTAGCTGCGCAGCTAAACCAGGACACTAAAGTGTAAAGTGATGTGGTCCTCCTGGAGCATCTGACTGCATAACTTCTGTAAAGTGAAGATATCTTGATTAATTTCCAGTTTACGCTGTGCTGCAAGAGAAGAATGAGACTTTGTGGACTTTAGGACCAGTGTTATCAGAGTAGACATATGTGCCAAAATAAGTCTTTTTAGTACATTTTCAAATTCTAAAATAACATCCAATAAATAAACATTAAAACTGTTGTATATCAATATATCATGGCAAAAAATATTGCTATACTACACAGTAATGTTTATCATTTTTGTGATGTAATGTTTTTAGAGGATGTTTTTTTGTATTTTTTCACATCCATTTTTAACCTCTCTTTAACAGGCTGTTACTGTTCCTTTAATATGTAAATAAGTAATATATAAAATATGAATATGTAAATGAGCTCTGTTCTAATTGGCTGCTGTGTATTACACCTAGAAACACTCCTTACAACGTCAGTGTCGGGGCTAAACTGCTGTGTGCTTAATTAGCTTATTAATGAAAAATTTTCATTTTTTGTGAAATCATAAAACCAATGATTTCAAAAAGGCAGCTTAGTTTTCATATTGGCTAGGAAGTGTGTAGTAAATAAAGCTAAAAAAGCCTTTTAAATGCCTCATTAAGTCTTTAATTAAATAAAATCAGTTTTCCACAAAATTGATTGTAAAATATGGGTTTAATCTCTTAATGTCGCCACAGCAATGTCTACATCCACATGAAAACCATATCCAACAAGCTGTGGATGTACAACCGCTACCGTTACATCATGACCTATCAGAAGAAGCCGTGGCTGCCTCCGCCTTTGATCGTCTTCAGCCACATGACCATGTGTGTCAGCGCTGCATGGAAAAAGCATAAGGGGGTCTCTGGACAGGAAAGTGACTTTGGCCTTAGTGAGTGTCTTTGGTGGTTTTCATGAGTGTGTGTGTGTGTGTGTGTGTGGAGGGGAGAGGGGCTTAAATGTTGCCCCTATTTTTTGGAGACAGCAAGTTTGATGTCCACTGAAAGCCCAAAAAAGAATAATTGGCCTTGCTCCCTCTGGGCAGCCAGGATGACCTTTCACTTCACTAAGCATGACACGAGCCAGCACGGGCGTCTGTTAGCTGTGTTAGTTGGATGGTGTAATTGCGGGTTCTAGCTAGCAGGTGTTATTACTTATGATTCAATTCAGCAAAAACTGGGAAAAATGCAGAAAAAAAAGAAAAAAAAATAGCTCCACAGTACTTAAAAACATTCTCAAGAACAAACATGTGGTTGAAGCTTTTTAAGAACCATCAGCCAGTATGACCTCCCATGGCCAGTAACTCAGTGAAGCTCTTCGGATGAGTGTGCAATGTCGAGTAGTGTCCAGTGCTTTAATTTATTTGGGTGTGTTTAACTGTTGCTACATTTTCTGTTTTTGGCTCCTCTTTTAATTGAGTGAGATTTTGACATAGTGCCTGTACTTGTTGCTGGTACTATTCATGCCGCTAATCTGGGACAGGGAGAAATAGCTAATCATTCATCCATGCATCTCTCTCTCTCTCTCTCTCTCTCTCTCTCTCTCTCTCTCTCTCTATCCCACTTCAAGAGTTGTTCTTGGCTCCTGATGATATGAAGAAGCTGCATGAGTTTGAGGAGAAGTGTGTGGCTGGCTATTTCCGCGATAAGCACGAGAGTCAAAACTCCAGCCAACTGAACCGGATTCGTTCTGCTGCTGACAAGTATGGTTCCTCCTCAGCACTGTTTCTGCTCCCCGGCTTAGGGGTTTCACAAGTCCACTAGGTGTCAGAGAAAAGTTAAAAAAAAGAGTAAAGTGGCCATTTTTGTCACATGTGCACGCACCACAGCACACGGTGTGAACAATGTGAACAATTCTTTCTCTGTGTGTAACCCATTCACCAAGTGAAGCAGGGCTGCCTGGAGCATAGCGCCCAGGGAGCAGTGGGTGGGCACGGTACCTTGCTCAAGGGTACCTCAGTGGTGCCACTAGCAGTCCTGGGATTTGAACTCATAACCTTCTGATCACACGGACAACTCCCTAACCACCAGACCACCAGCTGCAGTAGTAAATGAATACTTGTTAGTAACAAATGGGGACTAGTTTGTCCAGCACATCCCATAGATGCTTAATCAGATTGACATCTGGGGTGTTTGGAGGCAACACCTTGAGCTCTTTATCATGTTCCTCAAACCATTCCTGGTTGGTGTTTGCGGTGTTGCAGGGTGTATCATCCTGCTGAAAGGGTCACTGCCATTAGAGAATGTCATTGCCACGAAGGGTGTATTAGGTCTGCAATAATGTTTTGGTAGGTGGGACATGTCAAAGAAACATCAGCATGAATGCAGGAGCCGAGATTTCCCAGAAGATCATGCTCTGATGCAGTCGTCAAGTCATCACAGTTTGGCTCTTGTAACAAGATAATTAGTGTTATTCACTTAACCTGTCAGTGATTTGAATTATTAATGATTACAGAAACCTTTAAAGGACCTATATAATAGAAAACATTTTTTCTAGCTTTGTTTTTAAATAAACAACTTTAATGCAGCACATAACCACTGTTTACAATATGGACAGTACATATTGTTAATTTACTTTCTTTGTCATGTCACAATAACCAACACATTTACGTGCATCTACCTATCTGGCCCACAGAATTTTTGCTCCATCCTGTTTATTCACACCAAACCTGAAAGGCTTGGTGACCAGAACACAGGTCATTTAAATATCACTCTTAAAGGCACAGTAACCAAAACAACCTGTTTGAGTTTAAGAGATATGGAGAGACTGGAAAATGGCTGTAAAAATGAATCATTAAAAAAAGAATTATCTTTGGTCCGTAAATCCACATAAA
Source organism: Alestes dentex (assembly GCA_037576975.1). Taxonomy (NCBI): domain Eukaryota; kingdom Metazoa; phylum Chordata; class Actinopteri; order Characiformes; family Alestidae; genus Alestes; species Alestes dentex. The sequence continues at coordinate 5,466 of JBBIGA010095584.1, read as the reverse complement.
CATTTGAAATGGACATTAGGGAAAAAAATTTAAGCCAAAGGCTACGGAAAAACATCCTGACATTGGGAAGCACTGCTTTATACCATGCCTGTGTGTTTACCCAGGGCAGAGGAGATGATGGGCACTTTGTCCGAGGTGGCAGAGAAGGTGCAGTTCATTCAGGAGAGCCTCCAGATGCTGGACGGTCACCTGGGTCAGCTGCAGGACATGTCCGCAAAAGCTGTGGACACCCTCAACCTTCTGTCGGCGACTGACAACAGGCAACAGGAAGCCGTCCTGCTCGGCCACAGCCAGCCCCTTGCCAGCCCGTACCAGAGGTTGTCCCACAGCTGGAGCCTCCGGAGCCTCGGTGGGAATGTGACCCCCAGCCATGCCTCCCTGCCTCCAAAACCCTATCGCAGCACTCCGCCTTCCTTGCTACGTGGACTGGCGCCGGGCAAGAAGCGCCCTTCCTTCGAATGGCCACCAGGAGGCAGCGGAAGCCTATGTGACAGCAGGCCCAGGTGGGTGCTGGGAAACTTGGAGGTGGATGACAGATGGAGAAGCGGTACAGGCTCAGGTGAGGCCTCACCAGGTTACCGCTTCTCTCATGGCTCCCTGCCGCACTTCTGGGGGGTGCCGTGGAGAGACAGGACGCCCTGCAACTCGGCTGGACCGTCATGTCCCAGCTCTCCTACAGTGCTCTGGGCACGTGAGTCCCACCGCCTCCCCAGCCAAGATGAGTCCATGGAGGAAGAGGAGGAGTGGGAGCACGAGGAGGAGGAGGAGGAGGAGGAGGAGGAGGAGGAGGTGGGGGTAGAGGAGGATGATGAGGACAATGAAGCACGGTGTGTCTCCCGGGCCTCCAGCCACATCTTTCTCTTGTCCGACCCTCCGAAAAAGAAGAATCGACAACTGGGTATTGTGAACCCTGCATTTTCCTGCGACAGTGAGTTAGCACGGCCCAAGAAAAGTCATTTCGGCAAAAGGTGGCCGTTTGATGCTGCAGAGAGAGGGCTGGAACACAGCCGCTCTCTCTCCGCTAGCATTGAGACCATGGCCATGCCCACAGCGGCAGGATCGGGACAAGACACCACACCACCCCCTTCAGGGCAGGTGGAGAAAGGTACTGCATTCTACGCTTACTGTGTACTACTTAAAATAATGTTGTGGAAGTAGGTTTTGCATAAGAATTGTATATGGCATTTTCCATATTTTCCATATAAGCAATACATTATCATAATCGTACCTGATAATCAGGTCCTCAGCAAGAAGCTTAACACAGAAAACGGCAACTGGTGTCTCACCAGCACACCGTGAAGTAAAATTTGTGCTAATATTGTTAGTGACCCTTCAATTAACATTGAAAAGAAGCTTATATACACCTATTAACATCCTACCTGCATGCTTCACTCATAACACTCAACCATGTTCAGTAATCTGGAATAGACTACATATGGAGCACATATTTGGAGTATATATTTGGAGTATTAGTGAAGGAGTAGCTTTAGTGCCAAAGAAGAGAAGAGAACTTTCAATGCTAAACACATCTTGGCTGATTGACTTGGGGAAAACTCTAATATATATTCTTTATCCAGTCCAGAATGCTTCTAGTGACTGGTTAGCATCCATATAGGTGAACAAGGCAGTCACCTAGGGTGCCCCCCTCTGAAAAATGATTGGCCCACATATGACACTGGTCTAAAATACTGTCAACCTAACTATCTGACAGTGCTCAACTGCATTGGATCAGAGTGCTGTGGGCCCAAGACAACAATATCTTACCCGATAGCCCCAGTTGACAAAATCTTACACGAACCCACCGCCCAGTTGACAACATCTTGTGTGCCACCATGCCCCAAGTCAACATTATCTTATCTCCCACCCACCCTAACTCCCCCCGGACAACAACATCTTAAAAGGCCTTATGGCCATAGCCCCACCTCAGTCAACAAAACTGTTGTGACTGGGCAGAAGATGGAGACGGCAAAATATCAGCAGTCATTTCAAAATGTCAGCACTGCATTTCTGTAATTTGGACTAAAATCTGCTGCTATTTGTTTTTTATTAGTGAAGTATTCGTTTATATTCTTTCTGACAGAGCTGTCCAGAACCTTAGAGGGGAAACACTCACTCGGAAGAAAATGTGTAAAAATCAAGGAGGGAGAAGCAAATTATGTGAGGAAATTCTTTTTTTTTCATAAAATATTTCACCACAAACTTTTGCCCTCTTGTGAACCAAAATGAGCCCTAATGATGGTCCTCTTGTCCCTTCTTAGGTCAGAAGGAATGGACATGTTCTAGATTATGGCCGGAAGAACAGACATAAGGGGAAGGGCCTGGCCGGACGCAAGTTTCAGTCGTCCGTCAATTTGACTCAGCTGAGTATGTCCCAACTGTGTCTTTGCTGAATGAAATCGGCCATAGGTGTGTTGTCACTAAAAATCCTCTTATTTCTACATAGATTTTGACCAAGTGGATTTCTTACGGAAATCTGTCACTCTGGCTCAGGTGAGCTCTTTTTAGTCACAGCAGTGCCTGTTTATGAATTTTAAAGCTGGCCATAATAGTCTTGAGTATAAAAAGTTTTTACCTCTTACGACCCCAACTGGATTCAATCCCCCTTCCTTACATTTTTCAGAGTTAAATTCTTATTTAATAGCTGTTTTAAATAATGTAGAAAATGGTCCTTTATTCAGAGGACATGATGCTTGGATTTATATGGAAACATTTAAACACACAAAATCAGCCTGTTGACCTCAATCACTCATTTAGACTCTGCAGAACCGAGTAACAAACAGAATAGCAGCATGGATAATTTAATATACACCACTGAAATAGTTACATTTTATACAGTCACAAGATCTTTATGAGTTTTGGTTGTTTTTTGTTTACGAGATTTTGGTTCCACCTTAAATGTACAGTTCTATCTGCCGCACCATTTAAGGTGGAATGGACTGAATGTAACATTTGGACATTCCAAAAAGACAGTGGTGACAAACCTAGAGCATTAAGTTAGCAATATTATAAGAACATTATTTAATAGGAGCTGAATGGACTGTAAAAATATGTCCCTAAACAAAGATTTGAAGAAATTTGTCTTGAACTATTCATTGTTACTCATGTGTCTCCTTTATCTGACAGAATGTGACCATGCAGCCTATTGGACTAGTCGTTGTTAAAAGGGGTGTATAAAACATAAACAAAACTCTATTGAAAGGAACTTTTGTAATGATTGTTGTTTAATATGAAATGTAAATGATCACAATTATTATTTTATGAGTCATACTGAGAATGAGCCTTTTGATGCTCACTCAAAAAACTGCTATTCATGTCGGCCCAGTGAATTTTATTTAAAGGCGAAGGGAGGTGTAGTAGTAGTTATTATAGTTATTAAAGGAAGGTATAGTAATAGTTATTATAGCCATTGAATCGTTTTTCTATTCTCAGTTTAGTCCACCTAAAAGCTGGGAAAGGCAAAGGCATGCTTGCAAGCATCAGATCTTGTGATGGGCCCCATGCTCTGAAATCAGTGGGAGCCCAGAAAATTACTGCATAATTGCATATGACTAGTACCGTGCACACAAGGGAGGACAGTACATGTTGTCACTGGTAGATATTCGGCTGACCGGTTGTGATTGCCTCTCCCTCCAGAATCCGCGAAGCCCTCCCCAGTCAGCTTGGAGCAGCTGGGCCCAGTCGGTCAGCGGCAGGTCCTCGTGAGTTGCACATTAAGACAAAGAAGATACATGCACACACACGCTTTTCTCACGCTCATGTTGGTTCTTCAGTTTGGCATTTACAAAAAATGAATAAAGATTGACAGAAAGCAAAATACCCACACACAAAAAAAACAAACACTCACACACGTGCTGGACAGGCACGACAGGACCAGTATGGTAATTAGTGTTGGTTTTGGAATATTGAAATAGATTTCTTTTTAAAAAATAAATGAATTAAATAAACCATTTTCTTGCTTTTGTAGAGCGCAGAGTTGGGTGACAGGTGAGAGTAAGTACCTGTTTTTCACTCTCATATATATATATATATATATATATATCGTCGCTGTCTGGCGGAAACCTCGTAACTCCACTTTTGGTCTTGAAATAGTTATACCAATTTTGATGACACTGTATTCATTTATTTAAAATTATACATAGTTTTTTGAGTTTCCTGAAAAATAGCCATATGAGGTTTCGGCCCGACAGCGACGATATGTATATTTGTATAAATATTGGATTGAACTGTTATTAAACCAGTTTTGATGTGTGTGTTTTTAATGTTGCCGTTAGTGAGAGGTGCCATGTTTAAATCCACTGAAGATTTGGACCCCCACTATTCAGGTGAGTTGGAACTGCTTTGTTCAGGCGGAAAGTTCAAAGGCCTCTACAGTTTGTTGTCTCTTCTGTTTCACATGCATTAACTGTGTTTGGCTGTGTTTTCTTAGCTATGGAGCGAAACAACCTGATGAGATTAGCACACACAATACCCTTCACCCCCGTGTCCCTGCTGGGTGAGTTATGCCACACTGCATGACTGCAAAAACAATACTACAGTATTGCAGTATTTCTTCATTTTTGTATTTCATCAGTATTTAATATTTTAATATGTATATATATATATATATATATATATAAATGCTGGGCAACAATTAAATTTTTAAATTGCGATTATTGGCATGGTTTTCTGCTATTAATCGCATTGTTATATGCAATTAATTCAAAGATCTGCTAGATGATCTGCTAGATTAAAGATCTGCTAGATGAACAAAAGTGCAATAACATTTGATTTGCAAACACTTTAAACAAATAAGGTACTTTTGAACATCAGTTTTCCCTTTAACACAGTTACAGTTCAAATGTTTCTGTAACTCTCAACTTTAACATTTATGTAATAAAATCAAATATAAAACCAAAGCTATTTGCCACTGCGGGGTGTTCACGTTTTATTTAGTTTGTTATAGAAAAACAAGTTACTCTCAGAGTCCAGAGCATGGAGGGTGGAACCATGATAGCAGCTGTAAAGATGGACCAACTCCATCTGAAAGTCTATGTATCTGAATGTAGTGTCATCAAAGTCCCTGTTGGTGTAATGGTCAGGCGTCCCATTACTTTTGTCCAGATAATATTGGCAGAAGTAATAGGACGCCTGACTGCCAAACTGATTGGAAGACACTTTACAGTGCAAATCAATGATACATAGTATGAAAGCAACCCAACAGTATCTCAAGTAAAAGAAATGAGATATTCTTCAATAGCAAAGTCCATCACCTGATCTCAACACAGCAGAGCAGCTTTACAGTTATGGACAAAAGTAACGGTACGTCTGACCCATGTGGAAACCAGCCCAGAAGTATAGCACACAAAATGCACTGAACTTTCAAAATAAAATGATTAAAATTATTTTTCTAAAAAAGCATTAAAGCACGTTAAATTAATGGTCGAAAGTAATGCAAGAATTAAGTAAGAATAAAGTAGAAAGTAATTA
>JBBIGA010095553.1:0-11133 GCA_037576975.1 Alestes dentex | reverse complement strand
TTAAAAAGTGAAAGTTTGATTTATGATTGTTAATTTGTCCCATTACTTTTGGTCCCTTAAAAAGTGGGAGGCACATACACAAACTGTTGTAATTCCTACACTGTTCATCTGATTTGTATGTAAACACCCTCAAATTAAAGCTGAAAGTCTGCAGTTAAAGCACATCTTGTTCGTTTCATTTCAAATCCATTGTGGTGGTGTATAGAGCCAAAAAGATTAGAATTGTGTCGATGTCCCAATATTTATGGACCTGACTCTGCAGCAAATTCACACAGTTCACTACATCACATTAGCAAACTAAGGTACTGCCACCAGTTTTTGTTCCATTTCCAGATATTAGTAAAAGAATAAATAAGAACCCATCCACTGGAGGTGCACAATCCTGTGTATTTCTTAGTGCTGGTCCCAAGCCCGGGTAAATGGGGATGGTTACATCAAGAAGGGCATCTGGTGTACAACTTTGCCAAGTCAAATATACAGACAACCAGAAAATTTCCCATACTGGATTGGTTGAGGCCGGGTTAACCATGATCACCAACAGGACTGTTAGCAGAAAGGGTGCTAGTGGAAACTGGGCCACTATTGGCCAAAGAAGAACAGTGTGAAGGTGTGTCTGGAGGCAGGAAGAGGGGAGGAAGAGAAGGAGAGGAGAAGTTAGGGTGGGAACTGAATATTGGCAGTATGACAGATATAGTGAGAGAGCTGGCTGATATGATGGAGAGAAGAAAGGTTGATATATTGTGGGTGCAGGAGACTAGATAGAAGGGAAGCAAGGCCGGGTGTATTGGAGGAGGTTTCAAATTGGTATATCATGGTGTGGACCGAAGGAAAAATGGGGTAGGTGTTCTTGTGAAGGAAGAGTATGTTAGGAGTGTTCTAGAAGTAGAGTCAGACAGAATGATGAGTGTGAAGTTAGAAACTGAAGGTGTGATGCTGAATGTTGTTAATGCATATGCCCCGCAGGTTGGGTGTGAGATGGATGAGAAAGAAAGGGTCTGTTGGATAAAGTATTGGAGAGCGTACCTAAGGGAGAGAGAGTTGCAATTGGAGCAGACTTTCATGGACATGTTGGTTAAGGGAAAGGGGTGATGAGGTGATGGGTGGGTATGGTGTCAGGGAGAGGAATGCAGAAGCTCAGGTGGTAGTGAATTTTGCAAAGAGGATGGAAATCCCTGTGGTGAGCATGTATTTTAAGAAGGGGAGGAGCACAGGGTGACATATAAGATGCACACAGGTGGATTATATCCAAAGTAGGAGGGTGGGTCTGAAGGAGATTGAAAACTGCAAAGTTGTGACAGGAGAGAGCACAGCCAGACTGTATAGGATGGCTGTCTGGATGTCAAAAAGAGGAGGACAGTGAGGGCAGAGCCAAAGATCAAGTGGTGGAAGTTAAAGAAGGAGGACTATAAGGTGGAGTTCAAGGAGGAGTTAAGACAGGCATTGGGTGGTAGTGAAGAGCTGCCAGACATATGGGCAGCTTTTGCTGAAGTAGTAAGCAAGACAGCTAGAAAAGCGCTAGGGGTGACATCTGGACAGAGGAAAGAGAACAAAGAAACCTGGTGGTGGAATGAGAAAGTACAGGACAGTATCCAGAGGAAGAGGTTGGCAAATAGAAGTGGGATAGCCAGAGAGATTAATAAAGTAGACAGGAGTATAAGGAGATGAACCGCAAGGTAAAGAGCGAAGTAACAAAGGCTAAAGCTAAGGTGTATAGCAAGTTGTATGAAATGTTGGACACAAAGGAGGGAGAAAAGGAGCTTTATCGATTGGCTAGGCAGAAGGACCGAGCTGGAAAAAATGTGCAGCAGGTTAGGGCAGTAAAAGATAACAGTGGAAATGTACTCACAGTCAAATAGAAGTGAGCAGCAGTATGGTTCCATTTTAGGAACGAGCAGTACAGATGCAGTGCTTGCAGTGAAGGTGCCAATGGAGAAGTACAGAGAAGGTCAGAAGGAGTTGCACTATGTCTCTGTCATCTACAAACATTGTAGTCCCCATGGACTACAATGTTTGTAGATGACATTGTGATCTGTAGTGAGCGTAGAAAGCAAGTTGGCCCTGGAGAGATGGATATATTGTCACGAACCGGTCCTGTCTGGACAGAGAAGGTGAGGCACAAACGCAGACTTCCATAAACAGGTTGTTTATTATGAAAAGAGACACGAACTGAAACAGAAAAAGGGTCGAGGGCCTGACATGAAAACAGAACTAATAGAATGGGGACACAGACTGGGGATAAGGTGAGGGTACGCTCCATTGCTTAAACTAAGGACTAACCAACATAAATACAAAAGGTGACTGAACTGAGGACCAATGGGAGGACAGACAATAATAACTCCTAATCTCTGTCCAGCTGGGAGTCCTTTACTCACCACTGAACAGAGATTAGGAACACCCACAAGGAATCTAGGACAGTCCAAGGACGGCCCCTGGCGGCCTTAGACAGTACTCATGACATATATGCTCTGGAAATGAGAGGAATGAAGGTCAGTAGGCCTAAGACAGAATACCTGTGTATGAATGAGGATGGTGGAATGGTGAAAATGCAGGGAGTAAAGCTGGCAAAGCTATAGGAGTTTAAAATACTTGGGGACAACAGTTTAGAGTAACAGGAAGTGTGTAAGAGAGGTGAAGAAATGTGTAGGCAGTGTGGAAAGGGTGGAGAAGAGTGGCAGGTGCCAGCAAAAGTAAAAGGGAAGCTGTACAACACCACAGAGAGTGTTGTATGGTTTGGAGACAATGGCACAGATAAAAAGGTGAGAAGCAGAGTTGTGGCAGAGTTGAAAATGTTAAGATTTGCTCTGGGAGTGATGAGGATGGACAGCATCTGGACCTTTTGGAGGAAAAGTCAGAGAGGCGAGATTGCTTTGGTTTGGACTTGTGCTGAGGAGAGTATGTTGGGTGGAGCTGCAGGGAAGAGGAAATGAGGAAGGCCTAGTAGGAGGTTTATGGATGTGGTGAGGGAGGACATGCAGGCAGTTCATTGGTTTGAGCAATGAAGATGCAGAAGACAGAAGGAAATGTACACGGTTGATGCACTATGGTGACCTCTAATCAGAAGGAGCTGATAGAAGAAGAAGAAAAAAAGAAAATAATAAATAAGACAGCTTTTTCTTTCTTAAATTCATTCCACTTGCTCATTTTGGCAGAAGGCTTCAGTAGCACACTTTTAATAATGGTCATAAGAGATGAAAAAAAAATGCATTGGTGAATCTCTATCTAGGACATTTACATTTGTGCCAGAGGGAGAGACTGAACCGAAGGGCTTTTCACCCAGAGTCTAAGTTTTACAGGCCAAACATATAATACATAACATGCCTTCGTTCCACAGGGTCCTTAAGCAGTGTTTTTCATACTCACACATTAAGCACGGGATGTGGGATAGGGCAAGTGTGGCTGATCAAAAAGCTTCAAAGTCAATGTCAAACATAAATCAACACCTTTTCCTCAGGAGATGGATGTTGCCTTCAAAATGACGGATAACTCAGGAACATCCAAGTTCCGATAAATGCGCATTTGCAAAATCCACTCGGAAAACAATATGGACAGATGTACATTCCTAGATGCCTTGTTGGGGCAATATGTCTGCTGTGGAAAAATGATGACTTTGTTGCTGCTATGGCTTTATGGATCTATTTATCTTCTTCCTCTTCACCTTCTGAGTATTTCATAAAAACCCAGTGAAACTCGTTTTCACTTTTTTAATCAACAAACATCATGTCAGTGTAAAAAGACCTGATGTCTTTAAACATAAACTTATAAGAATGAAAAACTTTACCTGTTTAATCTGGCGTAGTCACTCACAGACTACCTCCTGATCACAGATTTCAGACACGGAACATTCACATTTGTTAAAAAAAAGTGAGCTCAATCTAGTCACTGACATTGTGTTAGTAGCTGTCTTTAGCACAAAGAATCACTCAAATTGTTGGCAAAGCAGGAGTAAGACACAAAGCGATTTGTTTCTTTAGGTTGATTTTAATGGAGATTTACCAACATTTTTACTTCTCCCCCAACAAGGCAAACAAAACCACACTACTACAGTGGGTTTTTTTTTTTCTTTTAAGGAATCCTGTCATCTCATTTGTATGAGCCAAAAAGGCCACTTGCTTGTCTGCACTGGTGTAAACAACAAATGTCTACAACTGCAGTCTTAACAATATAGAGAATAAGATGTACACCCATGCTCTCCCATACAACCCTGCCAAATCACCACACTTAAAGGATGAAAATTACTCAATTTCGCAGGAAAAATTATGGAAACACCCTAGCATTTCTATAACAAATACCAGCACAATGATAAAACTGATAATTAGTCTGCAGTTAAAACAGAGTGCTTGGAAACCTTAATGACCTGTTGGACTTGGCTAATTGAAAGGAAACCTGTCCTCAGAAAGAGAGCTGTCAGTTGACACAATGAAAAGCATTACCCAGTACCCAGTAAGCTGTGTCTAAAATTTGGCACAAGTTTAAAAAAGTGGGAATGTTATGAAAGATAAAACATATGGGAAGACCAGGGAACATTTAAAAGGATCAGGACAGAAAACTCAACAAAAAGCAATTGTTTTGAAAATAGAAAAGGTGCAACAAAACAAATGAAAATAGATGGCTGGAAACAGGAGTCAATGTTTTGACAGAACAGTAAGAAATGAAATGGAATTTACATCCAGAAAAGCCATAATAAAACCATCAGTAACACATAAAGAGAGAAAAACAAGGTTGCAGTGGGCTAAAGTGAAGCAATCATGAAGTGGGGATGATTGGATGGAAGTGATATTCAATAATAAATCACTAATATGCATCAGCCAAGGGTTTGTTTTTTCTGGTGCTGTTCTAATACCATTCTATATGTATACTGTTTTTTTTCCATCAATAGAAAATAGTTTTGGTGATGATTAAGCTATTTTTCAGTACAATATGCACCTTGCTACAGAGAAATGTGTTAAATCAGGAAAGTAATATCAACTCAATGACATGGACAGCAAAAAGTCAGAATCTCAATCTGAAATGTTTAAAAATGGTCAATAACGAGGATCCATCCTGCAAAGCTAATTTAGAAAGTCAGACTCGAGAATATTATATATTTTTTATTAGCGATCTCTATGCCTCAAAAAATTCAGGCCAGAGGAAGTACTAATTTTGATGTTTTTTTGATGATACTGATGGTAATTTCATCAAATTACAGATTTTTTTTACTTATTTTGAAAAAATAAAACAGCATTAATTTAAATTATGTAATATAACTTGTTTGATGTATGTCTGACAAAGCCAGAATGTTCAACTATTAAACAAATCACAGATATGACACAAAACACACAAACTCAAACACACACACACACACACTCACACACACACAGACACACACAAAGTAACATCACTACAAAAGCATTCATTTCAAATGTAAAGCACAACCTCAGCTCAACCTCACCTTATGGCGTTAGAGAGAAAAAACTCAGCAGCTACACCTGCATTTAAGACTCAACATCTTCTAACTTTAATTCAAAAAAAGGTCATCTTTTGACTGTTTTATATTTCACATAATATAATATTTCTGTAAAATGTCATTTTTGATCAAGAGGACCTTGTATGGCACAGAGACACACACATCTTGAATGCAATTTTACATACTCATTCACTCTCCACCCAATGAGTCATTTGGTTTCTGCAGCATTTAACCTCATGCAGACTACCATGTGGAAAAGGTCCCCACAGTGTCAGAATCTTCAGGCTTGACAGGAACCTTAAAAACACATGCACACACACTCCCACACCCACAGCTTGGATAAAATTTTATAGCCCATTCTGAATGAGCCATTTGTGTTCTGCAGATGTTGCACTCACCTAACTTACTGCCACATTGCTAAAACTTCCTTTGTCCTATCTTCTCCTCTGGAAATAATCTCATCCCTAATATATGCTAATGGCAGTGAATAACTATCCTGGGCTCCAAGTGCAAATGTAACAGGCTCAATTAACCTAATATTTACCAGCCCCAGCCTCCAGAGATGCCAAACCATCTCTCGTCTCCAACTCAACTGGCAACTATTTTCAGCCTAGGCTGATAAAAAAATTATGTAAGTGCTCAATTACAATCCAGAGAAACTTTAAAACAAGCTCTGAGAGCATGAACACTGGGCAGCATGCACTCAGCACTATTGCACCAAAAAGAAAAATGTGTCGGCCATAAGCTTTTTTTTAACAGCTCTCTGTGGACAAAGCAGATTAACATTTAATGTAATTGTATTACTACACAACAGTTGGCACAAATTCATTACACAGCGAACATCACTATTTTTACACACAGGCCTAAAAAGGGTCGCATTAAAGGAAAAACACAAATGAAAGGAGGGAGAGTGGGGATTAGAGGATTTAAGAAGATGGAATTATTCTCACTAGAGAGACCAGTGTGAGCTGTTTGTTGAGGATATATGTAAATCATAAAGTGAGAATGAAAGTGTTGCAAGGATTGTAATTTTTTGGCATTCTGTATGAAAGTGTCAAAAGACTTGTAGCCCATTTCTGACATGTTTTAATAGGCTGAAATGTTGCCAGAAGGGCGTGACCCTCTTTGTGAGGATAATGCATGAACATCTAAACTGAGCAGCCATGCACATCCAACTCATAAATCATCAAAGGTTGCTGTGTCTCCCACTGTTACAGCTGTGATTTTGTTCTTTAAGCTGTAAAAATGGTGGAAATCATGCCATATCTGTCCATACAATATAAGTGAGTGGAAGAAGTATTTCTTAAATGAGAATTCAGATGAACATTAGACAAAATTTGTCAAACTGCAACACCTTAATATTAAGCAAATTGAATGTACCCTGTTCACCATGGTTGGTTTTACATAACTGAAAGGACCTCAAGTGTGACATAGCAAATGCTATAAAGATCAGTTCACTGGGCTTCTGTTCTTCTATTTTATTATTTTGGGCTCTTACAAATACAGAAAGCCCATTGGGCATGGGTTATTACCAGTTATGACTAATGTTGTAACTCTTTATTGGTACTGATTACTATAAAAATATTTAATCATTATTTTGATAAATTACATCTCAGTCCAATTTTCTGAGTATACTGTGAATTTCATTCATATTTGAGGAACACTCTGTTTCATTATGCAGGGCTCCAGACAAAATAAAAACCTTTGGGGGCCAAATTTTTTTTTTAGGAGCCAAAATGTGATATAAATAAAATTGTCATAGCACATTTTGTCTCCAGTCTTACCCCATGAAAAGACCGTTAAAACAAAACAAGAAATCATGACATGGACTAAATTGTTGCCAAAGTAAAACACTATTTCTCGTGTAGTTAATGTTTATTTTTCCTATATTTTAGAATATGCTCTGCAATAGGTTGCCAGGCCGTGCGAATGCTGTCAAACGAAACTCGATATGTCAACACTGCTCTCAATAGAGATGTGTCGGTGGCAAATGAGTCGATTCTTTGAGTTTGTCTTTGTGGATAAAGATGCCACACAGATGTTCTGCTTGGGGCTGTACGCTCCAAACCAGATTCCAAGGGATTACATTTCATAGGTAAGGCTGAGCAATTGCTTTGAATTTATTTGGCCATTTTAAAATCCCGTTTTGTAAACCTTAACCCATGCTAAGCTATCAAAACTATGCATTCCTGTGTTAAAGTCAGCCTCCAAACAACATTTTGGCCAAACGTAGGCACCAACAATTAAGACTGCTGTAAGCTCTTTAGATAACTTTTCTTAAGAAATCCACCTCAGTTTATAAATCTTAACCTTAGCTAAGCTAGCAAAGCTATGCATCCCCGTGTTCAAGACAGCCTCCAAACGTTTGGCTAAACGTAAGCATTATAGTACGGTATGTTATACTGGACAAATATAATCAAAACAATTGTTCAGCCTTACCAGGGTTTGTCATTTGGCACATTTTGAGAAAGCTGTATTGTGATGTGTGCCATGGTAGTTTGGTAACAGATGCTGAACCGGCATCATATGGTCAAATCTACCGCTTGGTGTCATTAAAAGAGGTTTAATAATTCCTTCTGAGTGGACAGTCAAGGTGGTCAAAGTAGCGGAGCGTGTTATCCGACAGTCAACATCAGGGCAAGCAGTCAGTGTATCTTAGATCGGTCAGTTTGTCCGGGCCACAGTTTGGAATTGACAACCATCATTTTATGCTCGTCTTCAGTTGTGTTGGTCTTCCACAAACTAACGCTGCACCACACTCCAAGACTAAACACTCTTACAGAGTGTCAACACAAGGAAAAAGCTGTGTAAGACAGTTCTGTTCCAAGGATTTTAGATCCAGTCCTGTATAAATTTAATACCAAGCCACTATACTGATAACACAGTAACCACATAGTGTGTGTGAGAGAGAAAGGAATGAGTGAAATGTTTTCAGAAATTATTTCTTAAGCCCATGTATATACAATAAAATGTTTGTATTTTTGTCACAGAGTCTTGTTGTGTTTTCATCAGAAAACCACGTCTACCTGTATTAGTTTACATGATGCTTTCTCCATTCTCAGTATGGCCATACACTGACGTATCGTGTCAGCTGGGAACACCGGGAATGCGGCATCTGCCCTGTATGTCTATGCGTTTGGGAGCAAAAGGAGTCAGATCTTCTTAGTGATCTGATCCAAATGACCTGACTCATTAAAAAGAGTCGAAGTTCCCATAGCTAATCACATGATAGTGTAGTAGGAACGGGAGACTTGGGTTGAGCGTATCTGCACACTATGAGATGTCACTTTTCTTGCTTTTTTTAATTTCTCTTGGCTTTGAGAGGCGATCGCCATTGGTGACTGAAATGAAAAAACTAGTCGCAAAATAAAAAATCTAGTCGCATTGGCGACCATTTTAATCACAATTTAGAGCCCTGTTATGAAGAAAACATAATTAGTCCTTGTTAATCTGATTCAGTGCAGCACAGTATTTAGAATTTTATATAAAACTACAGTACTTGTACTATATTATCCAGGGCAACCCTGATCTTTTTTTTTCAGATATTTGATAAGCTAGAACATGCGAAAATAACAGTTTGTCCCTTTGCTGCCTTAACAAGTGCCACTGTAAAGAGATAATCAATGTTCTTAACTTCCTTCACCTATTATTGGTTTTAATGTTGTGGCTGATCGATGTACTTGAAATGACATACATATACCCTTATCAGCTTGAGAGCGGTCATCGGTAGCTAGTCTTGCATTTAGAGATGAGCTCTGGACTGAGAAGGCTGTCTTAGCCTAATAAGGGCTCCAGATGCGGCAATAAGATTATTCTCTTGCTTCAATTATTGATGGGGACCTGCCCTGAGGACTCTCAGAACTAGCTTCCACATAACGGTGGATGGAAGAGATTTCTTTAAAGAACATGAATTACTCTACAAAAATAGAATTCATGATAATTTCCTAAAAATATCTTAACTGGATCTGGACTCTACTTATTTCAAACTCAGGAACAGGGAGGACCATTTCTGTGTGCCTTTACGCTTTTAACACTTTCGCTCTGAATGAGTTCTCACTGCCTTTGTCTCATAGAGGTATTTTGCTGGCAGAGTTAAATATTCATTAGCAGGGCAATTGCTAGGTAAATGAGGCCCTTGTTACAGGTGCGTTGTCTTTTAAAGTACAAAATATTGACTACGAGGCATAGTTATAATTGTGTGATTTACTTATTGCATAAGAAACTTTTATTTATTAACCCTTAGTCATGCGTTAACACACCACAGCACAGCACAGCGTGAACAGTGTGAAATTCTTTCTCTGCATTTAAAGCAGTGAAGCAGTGGATTGCCACCAACGAGGGGCACCCGGGGAGCAGTGTGTGGGGACAGTACAAGGTACCTCAGTGGTGACACTAGTAGTTGGGATTCGAACCCACTATCTTCTGATTGCAGGGTTGTTCTTGTTCTTGTCCTCTTTTATTCATAAATGCCCATTTCTGCCATGCTGAAATTCTGTTTCTAGGCTAAACTGTCACAAATCGGCCTTGTCCGGACAGAGGAGATAAGATAGAGGCACAGGCGCAGACTTCCATGATATGAGATGATTTATTAAACACAAAACAGAACAGAACAGGCACGAGGGCCGGACATAAAAATAGAAACACGAGATGACACGAGAAGAATTGAGGAGGTGGACACAGACCGGTGAAAGCACACCTTAAATACCCAACCTGGGGCCAAACAGCCCTCAGGTAAACTATCCCCAGCCGTGGGTGGAGGAGAGTTCACAGTCCCACAGCGACCCCCCGCAGCCGCAAACCGGAATCGTGACATAAACAACTGCCAATAGATCTTAAACACAAAGCACATTTAAATACTTCTCAGAATATTCCTCTTTAAGGGAGCTTCTGGGCACTGCAGATGCTGTTAAATAGTTATGTTAGCTTTGTTTACTGCAAGACAATAAGGTCTTTAGATTTTATAACTGAAAGAAACAAACAAGCTTTAAGAACTTTTATTTTCCAAAATACAAAATAAACACAGGCACACGAGCCAGAAAACTAGATTTCAGTAAACAAAAGGGAGAACAGAAAGACGCTTCCACACGAAGCCAGGATGACGGTGGACCGACACTGAGGTCGGTCACAAGCGAACTTAAATACCATACTAACAACAGTATAAACTAGGGATGCACAGAAAATTCGGCCACCGTAAATTTTTTTTTACGCGACCAATTTTGATGACACAATGATGACGCAGATGACACAACCACAGCCTGCACGCGCATGTCTGACGTGTGGGCGCATTTCTATATTTCTAAGAAAGACACGCGGAAAGCCGTTTGTCTCAACGTCTGGATTAATTTATCATATAAAATTAAAACATCTCGATCGCCATGCAGAGTATGAAGCACAGAAGAGGCCCTTCGAACCACACCACTCGCAGGGCAGCCAGTGGCCTAGTGGGTAGTGCGCTCGCCAAGCGATCAGGAAGTCGCGAGTTCGATTCCTAAGATCGCTAGGCACCTCTGAGGTACCCTGAGCAAGGTACTGTCCTCACACACTGCTCTCTGGATGCTTCACTTGGAGAACGGGTTAGCTGCAGAGGTGGAATTTTGTACTGTTCACGCTGTGGTGTTTTTGAAAAGGAAAGAAAGTTTTCCAGTGATTACAGTTAATATATGTCAGTCTTTGTTTTGATACTCTATTTT
>JBBIGA010095532.1:0-11135 GCA_037576975.1 Alestes dentex | reverse complement strand
ATATACAATATATATATATACACAACAATTATATATATATGAATGCTTTCATATTATATGATTCTCATTTATTCATTGATTTCCATTTTTTACATTTTGTAAAAATTATTTTGTTTGGCATCTTCATTCCATATTCCAACTATATCCATATTTGTGCACTAAAAACCCAAATTACTAAATTTGTATAATGTATATCTAAAACGCACCTAGCAGACTGCCAAGCTAACTTAATTACAAAAAACTTTTCACTTATGACCAGACCCCTTTTTTTAGTTAGCTTGTAAAAATTTATAAGCATGCAACCCCTATAGCACACAAATAAAGGCCACATGGCAGCAGAAATGAGGATGCACCCTGTGACAGGATGTAACAGAGGCACAAAGTGCCTGGTCTCAGGTCTACACTGACATGTGAGGACATCAGTCGTGCTGGGAAACTGGGTCTTATGCAACCTGCGTCAAAACTTGTGTGCAAGGAACACCTGACCACCCACAACAGATGCCTACTCAAAGTGAAAAGAAAAACACACACACACACACTTCCCCTTTTTTTATCTCCCTGTATTCTATGGAAACTCTCCTAGCATCTTCCGTCGAGCGCGTTTATTTTCGGGCTTCTCCTTCCCTCTGATAAGCAAACAGATGGATCCTGTTAGAGGGGTTTAACGTGGTGCCAAATACCCCATCCTTTTGGCATCCATATCCCCTCCCCTCACCAGTATAACACGCACTCGCGCGCGCACTCACAGGACGCGCGCATCAGTGTGTATGCCGTTTCCTGTCCGGACCCAAAAGCATTCTTGGACTGACACAAGTCCTTTTCCTGACAGGGATCTGATTGTTTCCTCCCTTTGACGCCTTTTGGAGACCATTAAGAGATTTTTTTGGCCTGCCCACTCTGGGCCTTTTTCCCACACTGCGCTGCCCTTTGGAATGCCCTATTTAAGGAAAAAATAATATTATAAAAAGCATCAGAAACCATAACACGCGTGCAACACGGAAAAATAATGCCGCCTACACCCGTGCTGCTTCATCCCTTGGGCCGGTGCACTTTTTGAGAACGGTTGTTGCCAATTTGGTTTGAAGTCTCCACTTCAGGACAAATTCCACCATTCAGGACAAATATTGAACTTGTTTATGCTTTTGTAGACAGAAAAGATCACCAAAAGTATGGCACCCCAACAGTTGTGCGGCTCCAAAGCCTAATGCGTGTTCCCCCTATTCCCAATCTTGTTAAAGGGCGTTGGTGATATTTTCACTGCCAGAGATTATTCACATTCTAAAAGTAGAAGAATTTACTCTTTAGAATGGGTATCTGGATACTTCAGGAAGTATAGAGTGTATCGACATGCATTAAGAAACACGCCAATACAAGATTTATGAATCTAATAACATTTTACTTTAGATTTATATTACACCATTATTTATCTAGCTATTATTTTGATGCATTTTTCTAGGGTTTTTTTTTTAGGTTTTTTTTTTAACCCTTTAAAGTATCCATCTGAAGCCCTGGTAATCACAAACTATATGTTGCTTCGGTAGAATTTGGTAGGA
This sequence comes from Alestes dentex, assembly GCA_037576975.1. Classification (NCBI taxonomy): domain Eukaryota; kingdom Metazoa; phylum Chordata; class Actinopteri; order Characiformes; family Alestidae; genus Alestes; species Alestes dentex. The sequence continues at coordinate 9,582 of JBBIGA010095532.1, read as the reverse complement.
GTCTGCCATCTGATGTTTTGGAGGGCTGGTATCCAGCAGTTTGGCAGTTCCTCTACTCAAACACACACTAAACCTGGCAATTAGCAGGTCAATTAAACATGATTTGAGCTGGCAAATGAGCAAATCTCACTAACACCTTTGGCAGACTAAGCTGGACAGCACTTGTGCCATAAACTTGTGGGAGAACTAAAGATCAATAAGCAGCAAACTAACAAAAACAACATCAAAGTGAAAACTCAAGCCCTCAAGAATACATCCAGCACACAAGCTAAGACTATGAATTAGGGGTGCAAGGGTAAACAGAAGCCACATTTTGGTTTACGCCAAGGTTTGGACACAGTTCAGTATGAATTCCATACAATAGGAAAAAAAACAAACAACAAAAAGCCAAATGCATGAGGCTAGTTTTTTTTTCCCTTTATTCTACCCGACTCTCACATATTTTTATGTAGGCTAATGATAAACAAAACAAGAGGTCACAATAATTAAATAATAAAAAAAAAAAAACAGTTTGTTCCACTTTCACTTTCAGCCAGACGCCAATCATATTCATTCATTCATTTTCGGAGCCACTCATTCTAACCACTTATCCACGTAGTCATAGGGAGAAGGGGCAAATCCGCTTGGTGTAAACGTTTATCAGTCTGCACACATATCTGCATGGTCTCTCTAGCATGTATTTTCTGGACTGCATGGACAAACCACATACAAATATACATATGGTTACAAACCTACTGTTAACACTTTGATGCCTCCTACTAGACATTTTGAACTACAGTAAGAAAAACACCTAAAATTATGTTTGATACTTTTTTTAAGTGGCTTTGAGAATGAGTATTCCAGTACCAATTTAGAATTTAGAATATTCAGTAAAAGTCTGTAAAATGCTATTCTTAGCACATATTCAAAGTAGTGTTGGGTTAAAACAAAATTGTGCCACCCATACACACAGCTTACAGCTGCCAATCACAGAATGATTGGTTGAAATAAGTGTTTCTGTTGGTGTTATGGTGAAGTGATTAATACCGCTAATGTCAGACTGGGGTTCAGTTCCCTGTATGGGCAAGCACACCATGCTATGCCAATTAAAGTCCTTAGGCAAGGTGACACTGATGAAAATATTCTGTGATGCTTATGTACTAGTGTGGGTTTCTCACCTCTTTGGAAATTTGGATATCCATCATGAAGAAGTGCACATGTTTCTCTCCTTTGTTCAGTGCCAGCTTCTTTGTCACAACTGCAACCAACATAGCAGTACATGCCACGCCCTGCCAAACACATATACACACACAAGTAGGTCATTTCACCCCCACCATCCCTCTAGCCAAACAAAATAAGATGTAGCAATAACATTTACAACATGTAAGTGCCATTATAGGCAGTTATATGCCTATAACTGCCTATAAACAGCTTTGTTGTATATATATATACTAATATAGACTGACAAATGTCTACATTGTTGCACAACATAACTCTTTGTGCATTACCAGTTAAAAGTCTGGAGACATTGTTTTTAATGCATTTCACATCTATTTTTCATATAATTTATAATTTATGCCAATGTCTTGAGTATATATAATTTAATTACAAATGTATAAATATACTTCCAATAATGCATTTAAAATTACCCTCTGTCGTCTAATTTAGAGTGTTTCAATCTGCAAAGCATAGGTCATTAGAAAAAAAAAAATATTAATATGAAAACTGACTCCAAACTTTTAAACGGCAATGTATATATGACGGTTTCTGCAGGGTGCTGAAGGAAACCAGAAAGACATTTATTCATTAAGAAGTGAGCACCAGAAGACGTGTATTAGACACCTATAGCATGACAGGTTATGAAAAAAGTCACGCAAGCTCCTTTACCTGTTCTCCTCAATGGCTTGCATTAGCGAAAGAAGAGAGAAACCTTTGGTTAGTGCTGTGGAGAACCGAAGTGGGATGAGCATGCAATTCTTTCAATAAAATGCATTAAAGGAGACTGCACTTTCCAGGCTAGTTCACATTTGGGTCATTTCAGCATTTGAGAACAATTTGAGTCTCTCATTCGTTCTGACATTTAAAAGAATAAAACATACACTGCTTGCAAACGCATAAATCCAGATGCATTATGAGTTTCTACATATTCTTTGTCAATAAACAACACTATATATGTTTTTTATTAATATAAAAAATGCACAACATAAGGACAAGCTTGACAGCTGGTGTTGGCTTTTAGCCTAGCAAGGACCTCTGCCCACTTGGCATACTTCGGCTTCCTCACGCACTATTTGCGATATCCCCTTCCCTCAGCCAGCAGCATAAAATGATGCTGCGGTCTGAGGACCTGGTCCCTGCAGCAAGCCAAGGTCACGGTGCTTTTCCAGAAGTCCATCATTAAGGTTATTTTCTTGTAGATATCTTATTTGGAGCAGGGTCTCATAGACATGTGTACCAGTTCTGATGTACAGCAAGTCAAGTCGAGTCAAGTATGTTTTAGTGTCATTTCAACCATATACACATAGTACACAGTGAAACAAAACAACGTGCCTCCAGGACCGTGGTGCAACACAAGAATAGAACAGAACACCAAAAGATCAGACAGGAAGAAAGAGCATGCAAGAAAATATATATATAAAAGAGCAACAATACAAGTGGACAAGACAACATTTAGAACAATCGACAATAGCTACAGTTTGGATGAACTGACAGGTATTCTTTTGACAGGTATTGTATTCTATCAGCAGAGAGTTATGTGCAAAAATGCAGAACAGAAGTTACATGTGCAAAGATGCAGAACAGAGCTATACAGCAATAAATATGATTGTGCAAATATAGCAGAAACAGGAAAGAGAATGTGCAGTGTAATAAGTAGAAGCATATGTACAGAGGTCATTAAGTCTGAGTTGTTCGTGGGTTGTTAGTGGTGTGTGTCTGTGTGTGGGGTTAGAGTGTGTGAGGGATGAGTGGAGTCATCCACAGTGCTGGTGGCTTTATGGATGTGGCGTGTGATGTAAATGTCCACACAATGTCCTCCCAATTCTCTATGGGGTTATGCGATCCGAAACATTACAGTTCCCATACCAGGCTGTGATGCAGCTGCAGAGAATGCATTCTATGATTCCTCTGTAAAACGTGGTAAGGATTGGGGGTGGAAAGTGCATTCCTCAGATACTGCTGGGCTTTCTTAGTGATGGAGCTGGTGTTGAGGGTCCACGCGAGGTTCTCTGTGATGTGAATACCAAGGAATTTGGTGATCTTGACATCTCCACTGAGGAGCTCCAAATGCTCAGCGTGGAGTGATCACGTTGCATCCTCCTGATGGCAACATCCATCTCTTTTGTTTTATCCATACGTGGTGGTGCTGGAGACTCAGCTTCCCAATCAGATCCTGAGGAATGATGGTACTGAATGCTGAAATGAAGTCTATGAACAGCATTCTCACATAAGTGCCCTTTTTCTCCAGGTGGGTGAGGGCCAGGTAAAGGGTGGTGGTAATTGCATCATCCATAGAATTGTTGGGACGATATCCAAACTGCAGGGGGTCCAGTGAGAGGGGCAGTTGTGATTTGATGTGCTTCATAATGAGATTCTCACTGGACCCCCTGCAGTTTGCATATTGTCCCAACTGGAAACACTTCATGATGATGGGTGTGACTTACAGGCATGTGGAGATGCCCTGTAAAAACTAATACACGGCAGTCTCTGAACTCATGCTGGGTAGCTTGCTGGACTCTGATGTAGTCTATTTTATTGTCCAGGAAGCAAACAGAGGTAGATGGCTAGTTTGCATTGGCTTTTAGTCTCTGCTCAATGGCCGTGATTATGGTTCCTTGCACACCACTTGTGATGTCTCAGTGGCATCAGGTGACTCTGCAGTCTGGGGGCCTGGTCCCCGCAGCAAGCCAAGGTCACAGAGCTTTAGCAGTGGCCCGTCTTCGACGTCAGTTATGTACTCGTTTCTGGAGCAGGGTCTGGCGGTCATAGACATGCTTACCAGCTGTTTGGATGCGCATGTTAGCAAGGGTTTGGTGTGGAGGTGAGTGAACATGCTTGCAACAAAGCATTGGACCCAGCGTGGCCACAGCGACCTATGTGAGCATAGGTTTGGTCTAAAGGTTGACACAGAACCGTTGGATCCAGAGAGGCCACAGCAAAAAACATCAATGACGTATGAACACATGAAAATTCCTTTCAAAAGTGCAGCACACTCAGATGGCCCAGCAGGTTTTTCCTCATAGCGCAATATGTCTCTTATTCAATGTCATAACAGGAATAACAAAATAACAAAATGTTTGTCAAAAATGTCCTCCAGTTCTGAAATAACCCTGATTGTTACCTGTTCTATCTAAAAACTGAGAAGAGTTATAAAAGGCATGTCATTCTACAGACCGTTCAGATTTGCTGCTCAGTGTCACAATGAACAAAAGCCTGTCCCCACTCCAATAACCATGCCCACTCAGCAAGTCTTACTTGGACTGTTGCCTCTGCTGTTCCACATATGGAAGTTTCTGGCAAACATAGCAATGTAAGACAGTGACGTAAGGTCTCAAACCACACACATTAAATTTCTGTGTAAGTGACTTTATCAACCCACTCTTTTCTGCTGATGTTGACCATCTCTCTTTGGCTGAATTGTACTTTAGAGTCAATACCTCAAACAGCAGTACTAGCCTGAATTAGGTCCATACGTCTATCCACTTTTAGACATAAAAAGTATGTCATATAAAGTTAGAAACAAGCATGTGCAAAACATAAATGTCTACTTTACTTGTTAGCTATATTACCCTTATAGCTACAGGTAAAAAATAAATAAGAAGTAAACTTCGGGCAACAAACATGTTAGCTGATCGACTACGCCCATGATCAGAGAACTGAAGTAGCGTGAACTTGATTTTCCTTTAATTGCTCATATTAGTACTCCTGCCACACTAGCAAAGTACTGAAAGCAAAATGGGCTTCGAGCCCCTAAATCTACAAATTTTAATGTAATAATATTCAGTAAACCTTAATGAATGCTAACAGCTCTCCAGCCATCAAAACCTTTTCAAGAAAAACACTGTCTCTCATACAGTAGTTTCTCCCCAAAACACTTAGCCCTGTTGATCTTAGGTTAAAAGTGGTGGTCAGAGCGGATTGCTCTGTATTAGAAACCGGCATAGGAGGAAACACATCCTTCCTGGGATCTGTCCACGCCCCATGGAGAGGATATGAGTCGTGCGAACACCTCCCCAAAACAGATGGCACACACAGGCAAGAAAATAGATCACACATGTTCTAGTTCTTTGACCTGACAGACAACAGAGGCCTATTTTGAATGAGCTTCATACGTCTTGGATTGGGCAGACAGTTGTCCAGTTGTAAAAAAGTCAAGAATAAATACAGAGTGATGTATTGTGGGTTATTGTGTGTTAGTGTTCACAATTACCCCAAACTTGTGTGCACTGAGTGTATTTTGACCAACCTCAGATGCACCCAGGTGAAAGTTTCTGTGGAAATTAGGATGGATCAAAGTATTCATGTCATCCAACAAACACAAAACATTTGGTCATAGTATAGGCCAATCTTTGACCACGTCACATTAAGATCTTATGAGTGTATCTATAATAAACTCTATATGATGTGTATATAATTTAAGCAAATAAGACAAATGTAATTAACAACAAAACATGTACCTTCAGGACCTTCTAAGAAAGTACATGTTTTTAATATTTAACAGGATTGTGTTTTCATTATAGTACAGCTTTTATTTTACTATTATGTTGTGGTTGGAAACAAAAGGTTTAACTTTGAAAAAAAAAAAAAAAAAGATAATTGTTTTGATATGGTATTTAGGTAGATAAAGCTAAGTAGGCTTTTCCATTGGTTAGGCCCTCAGGAGCTGGACTGAAGTCACATGCTAGTGAGAAGATCCTACTTTCCACCTGTAAAATGGAATTATGAGTATATCATGTTTAAGTGTTTTGTTTTTCAGAGCAAAATGAAAGATGGGACCCATTATTCGTTCTCACCTGTTTTTCAGGGAAATCCTGTGGACAGAACAATAATTAGAATAGTTCTATATCAAGTTCAGCTACATCAAATGGTCAGTAGTCTACGTCTGGGACATTTTTAACTGCTGAGCAATGAGACCAAGGGTAACGCAGGCCTGCAGGTTCTAATTATGAAGGGACTTCATAGATCATGTTCCTGACAAACAAAAACCAGCTCCTCCAAATATCCCATTGTTTCTGGGGCTGGAATGTGTCTGAGGTAAATTTGGAAGGGCGTGTGAAGAATGACGGCAGTAGCTGAATAGTGTGAGTTTGTTACAGGTGAGAGTGTGATCTGTCACCTCAGTAACCAACCTAGTGTATTGTTCCAACTGGATTAGGAAACTTTTTTTCCTTTGGTTTTCCAAGACTCGGTTGGCAGGCTGGCACACCCTCTGGATCCACCAGTGCCAAATGCTATAAACTACCTAAAAATGGCATTGGTGGAAAGTAGTTGGGGGGAAAAGGCGGAAAGCTTATAAAAACACCGTGCGAAGGAAAGTGAGTGGAGTGAAAGATTATTTTCCACTGTGTCAGTGTATGGGAGGTGTCTGGCCCTGGCTTAGGCCCCGCACTCCTGTCTTTTAACGTCTCTGATCATAAAATGAGGGATGGATGGAGGAGAGCCACCACACACTCACATACTGCTGAATCACAATGAAGTTTCACGTACATCTAATGCATCAGGTGCATCTCATGTACGAAACTCCTATTTGAATTACAGAAAATACCTTAGCAAGTGAGAAAATATGTATATTTATTTTTATGTATTTATTTATGTATGTATGTATTTATTTATTTATTTAATCTTCTTAAAATGTCTTATTCTACCGCCAATGGGACACTTTCACTTGGATCAAATTACTTAAACAATTAAAACATTTATGTACATGAATTGAATCATTTTATAATGTTCTTAGAACAATCCCATAATGAGAAATATTAAATATACATCCACAAATACTAAATGAAAACAATACAGTGGTGGGATCATGCCTAGTGAAGAACCCATCTTTAACAGGTCACAAATGTGAAACACATTTTGACAAAACATCTCATTTGCAAAACTTTACGCTGGCCACAGATATGGTCCATCAGCCAAGACATGTTTGGAGTCCAAAGTTTGCTTCTTTAGTTTAAAACTGGTGCTACGAGGCTACAGTTGCGAACAAATGTCAATGGTCACTCAAACCAATTCCTTAAATATGTCCCCAAAACTTCTCTTAACCCACTCTTAACAATAGTTTGGTTAGTTTTGTTTAGTTTTACTTTGTTTAAAACTTTTAATTTTTAGAAAATAAATCAAAAAAATTTTACAAACACAAAAAACACACAAAAAAACTCATGTCTTAAAAACCCTGTTACAAATCACAATAACACAACATTTACTGCCAGCACTCCTCCAGATTCGGCCTACTGACCTTCATTCTATATGTTCTATATTATCTTCTACATAATTTTTGAGACGAGTTGAGCAACACCCTTGCAGTGTTTTTATAGAGAAAGACTGTACTTTTTTCCCTTCTGTCCTAAACTTGTTGAGTGCTCCTCCGTTTCACAGCTCTGCAGCATAAAGCCTAGAGCACTTAGGCAAATTTTGTGTGATAAGCTGCAGCTTTAGCCAGCTAAACCTTCAATTTAGGTGCATAGTGAATGTGTGGTTTAGGTGCATTGTGTTGTGGTCACATTAAAGCACATTTAAATGCAAACCATTTAAACATATACTGCTATAAGTCTTTCTAGATCTCTCTTGCTGTGTCTCTCAATCTTTTTCTTTCATCTCTGGTTTCTCTTCTGCACATCCTGCCCCCACTTTCTTATTTGTACTCTGAATACAAAAGTAAGCAAACCAGCCAAAAAGTAATCTGCTCTTTTCAATATGCTGTTTTTAAGAGCAACATTTGCGCAGATGACTTCTGAACTGGGTGGCAACATATCACCCTTTGGCTTTGTGATTTTAGACGCCCAAAACCTCCTTCATCCTTTTTATAAGGGTGTATCCAATACTCTCATCCAAAACTAACTTTCTCCATATGACTGATGCACTGATAGACCAGGGGTCTATACCACATTTTTTCAGCCAGTACAGCCTAAAACTCATCCTTACCTGGTGGGCAAAGACTATTTTATAATTAACTGACATTATCTTTCAAAGCTTACAATGTATCTCAAAACAAGAGACGCACCAAAATTTGGTTCACCAAACTAATTAGTCAGTCATGGCTAATCTAAATTCACTTGGTTTGTGATTAGTGAGTAAGTCCCAACTTTCCCCCTTATCAGCCACAGTGTGTATGGAGTCTTGTCTTGAGTTTCGCATGGAGCTACAAGGCTAATGTAGCTAGGAAGCAAGGAAAGCCTAAAGCTATGGTGTGTTCACGTATGACAGAAAGATCACTTTCTGTCTGTGATGTGTTGCAACGCACCAACGTTCCTTAAATACTGAAGGGAAAGCCGGACAACTTTTGTCAAAACCTGAATTGAAACTAGTCTGTGAGATGAAGAAAGGTGAGCTGTATGACACTTCCCCTATTTATAAAGAAATTCAACAAAAGACATTTTGCTAGACTGTTGAAGGTTTCAGTTCATGTTTTGAATCTGCTGTGAGCTGCTGCCTTTGTTTAAATGGAAATCCATGAATATGAGTATACTTCACACTTCAGTCACCTTTTATTGTTACTCTGATGTAACAAATCAGTAATAAGCCCTGTGCACCAGGTCATCCTGAAGCTAGGTAACATCTAGATGGTGATTGAAAAGACAATAACACACAGAATCCTGCACTTCCACAAGCTGATCCACTTTACTATGGCCAATGCAGACATGTACACACGAATCTGGGGACATCTAATAACAATATGACATGCATGTCATATGCTGATGTTATACACTGGTTGATGCACAATCAATATCATTTTTGATCCAAATAGCTGTCCAGTGCTGAAGTGCCGATGATATTCATATTATACTCAGAAAAGCATATTTACATATGATTTACTACAATAACGATAGCACTATGTCACAATACCCAACCCATGTGATCTTAGCCAAAAAAGAAACAAAGGCCTGAAATGCATTTTTCCTTAAAAAAAACAGACTTCACTACAGCAAATGCTCACAGCTATCCAATGCAAAGTGTATTTACCATGACGCCCGTAAAGAGGCAGACCACTTTGCCGCAGCTAGTTTTGGGGTACACATCTCCGTAGCCCACAGTGAGGAAGGTGATAGCGATGAGCCAAAGTGCTGTGCCCATACCCCCTGTATCCACTCCTGTCTGCCTACAGAGGGAGACAAAAGAAGAAATGAGTAATAGAAGAAAAAGATTTAAGTAAATAGGTAAATTTAACAGACATGGGCAAAAACATTGATTTTCTCGATCAATGTACTGATTTTGTTGGAAAAGATAGACATGTCATATAGTGCACTGCATGTCAAATGACATGTCTAGTTGTTACTACTATATATATATATATATATATATATATATATATATATAAATAAAACAGTCACAACTAAACATGTCATATATATATATATGTATATATATATATATATATACATACACACA
>JBBIGA010095521.1:0-11135 GCA_037576975.1 Alestes dentex | reverse complement strand
GTGTTAACTGAAAAATGGAGGCAGGTCTATGCGCGTGCACACACACACACACACACACACACACACACACACACACACACACACACACCCCACATACAGTAAAGAAACGGGAGATCTGGATGTGAGAGGAGTTATTATCCTGCTAATAGGTGCTGTAGTTTATGGCACAAGGAACCATGCCGTACCGTGAACAAATATTTTTCCATTACAAATAACGTGACCAGGTCCCGAGCCGTACTAAAAGAGGGGCTACAGCCGAGCTGGCTGAATCACTGCTTTCTGATTGGTGGAAATGTTTTCATCACAACATTTGAAAGAGTTAACTGGGTTAGGTTTTCATCACACAGCTGAAGAATGCAGGGAAAAAAACGTAAAACTCAAACAAACCTGTAAATAATAAAGTACCACAAAAACAAAAGCAGTTCTGACAGGAAAAAACTTTCCGCCGGTTCAAGTCCATGGACGTGGTTTTAGGACAGCTGGTCATAAACTGTGGGAGAAAGTTGCATATCTGAAACTGAGATACACTGGGAAATCAAAACGTGTTGCAAGTTCTGTGCCAGTTTAGGTACGGCACAGATCCTGTGGACCTGGGGAAGGCGCCATTGGATTTGCCTTACAGTCAAGTTTCTCTCATGTAAACTTTACACTGAAATGATCACATCTCTCAGAATTCCAGCTGCTTCCTACAGCTATCCATGCTGGTCCAATGGAAAATGATTGTTTATCCTCTTATTTATAAGACTTTTCCACTGGGGAACCGGTTCTCAAAATTCAGGATTCTTTGAACCTTGGTGCCATCTAGCAAACCAGCCCACTTTCCACCTTTTGAGCGGAACCATTGTAATCAAGTACGCATCTTCAGCAGTAATTGGTCCATCAGTGTGTCAGTCTGTGGACTAGAGGTTTGGTGTGGTGGTGGGCATGCGATTTTATCGATTTAATGTGGCGAGCATTTTCTGTTTGTCAGTTGGGGATGCAGAGGTCACGAGGGATTTTGTTTTGTCAACTGGAGGTTTTTTTTAGTTTTTTGGCCATGGAGAAATATTACCAGGAAAAACACTGGTCCATGCTTGCTTTTTTGGATGTAAACACATATCTGCAATAACAGAACAAAAGCTTGTAGGTAACCGCTGCGATACTAATAATACGTAAGTGTAGAAACTGTAGAAAGAAACGCCCACTGATGTCATTGTGGTCCACAGCTGGGAACTAGGGCTACATGGTATATCATCTCTTAATCACCTTAATCTGATATCGCAAAATATGTAAATATGTAAAGCCTCTGACCAGTCATAATGTTTTTTCACTGTGTGACTAATCACAGCTCCAGGTGAGTTACTGGGTGCTCTGGTGAATGGAGGTGTTCATGTAATCAAAAGTCAAATTAATTTTGGCCTATCTTTAATCATAAAAGACACTGATTGGACACTGAGTGGTTTTAATGAGCCTATATTCCCCATTTTCCTTATTTCATTTTTTCTTGGACATTTTTATCCCTTAGAATTAAGTTGGCAAAGTCTTTGTAACTGAGTTGTGGACTTGTATATGTAAATTATCTTATTTCTGATTGGTTGCCCTTCGTTGCAGCAACACAAGGACTGAAACTCTCCTTGGAAGTTCAGCTTGAGATGGCGTGACTAAAGTGCTGTCAGCTGATTAAGGAAACATGTTAATGTCTTGGTTTTGCAGCTTAGATTCCACACATGGACTGTATGGATTAGGGAGTGAATGTACATTTTGAAACTTATATTTACATACTTCAAGCACTTTAGATTATAGAAAATTGATGTTACAGGGCTTTTAATATAATGTAAGGCCTCGCAACCGCAATATGTACCAATTTATTTTTGGTCAGAATAGTCATAATGGCTCAGAATTTGGTAAATTAGGAGGATGCCGGAGAAGAAGCAGAAAAAGCTGAGTCTGCTGCTGTTTGTGCCGCAGCTGGCCTACCTCCAGTCTAATGGCACCGTCTAAGAGGAAGAGACAGACCGATGGAGATTCAAGAAAAGAGGGAGATGTGAAGTGAACAGAAGGTTAATAGTAAGAGGAATTCATAAAAGAGGATGGACAATGAGCAATAGTCTCATCATAAGATAAGAGAACCCTTTTTTAGTTCCACAGGTGGGAAATTTGCATCGTTACAACAGCAGTGGACAGAACAAGAGAAGAAAGTAGAAGCAGCATAACCAGTAGAAATAAAAACTATATATTAACTATATAAAAACTATAACAGGTGTCTTCAGATGCATAGTAGACACTGAATGATACACAGTAATATTGCACCAGAGATGTTGCACATATGAGAAATATTGCACATGAAAGGATCATTGCACTTATCAGTCCTAGGTGCGTGGATGTGTGTGTTTGTAATATCATGTGCAGTTTTCTTGTTGGGTGCTAAGTCATTATGTGCAATATCTTATTATTATGTCCACCATGTGAAATATCACTATTTATGGCAATATTACTGATCTACTGCTGATCTCTATTACAGCAATAACAGACTTCTGACCACTATTAGTGTTTCACTTTGCTGTAAGTTTTTTTCTATAGTATTACTACCCCAGCATTTGTGTATGTAGTATAATGTATTTCATGTAGAGTATTTTTACTGGATTTATGTAGACTTTATATTTTGCACTGTCCTTGTCAATTTGTGTCGGTGCAGTTGCAGCATAGGCAATTTCCTCCAGGATCAATAGAGTTCTGATTCTGAAAGACCAGTCCTGTTATTCAGGAGAAAACGAGAGCTGGAAAAACGCCAGAACGTCCACACGAGCGTCTTTACCGAGGGCCACCTGTAACAAAGCACACAGGGCCGGTTTGTTTGAGAACACTCAGCCTGCTATGTGCAAGTTTAGGAACCCCTTCAGCGCTCATATTTATGAGCCTTCTGATAATAGCTGTCCGTACATGGTTCTGTTCAGGAGGAACAGTGATTCATTGTAACTTCTCAGGAAAGTCCTGTATGTGGGACCAGGTTAAGTCCCAGTTTACATATCCTCAGTACTCACTCCTGCTTTAAAGAGACTGGAGGAGCTGAGCTGGGATTGGCAAACAGACTTTCCCTTTCATTTGGGCCCAGTTTTGCTGGCAGCTGTAACCGTTTTAACCTCAGTCACATTAAACTGTCCTCTTTCATTTCGTTCTGGTTATCATTTGTTAACCATAAAAGATTGAACTGGCCTTTCTGCAAAACCACATAGCCTCCTTCATATAAAACCTGAAGCAGCTCGATTAAAAATACACACATTACCACTTCTGATTGCTGTAGAATTATATGGGGCAGCTCTGCTAGCTTTCTTGTCGATAAAATGTCTATTCAAAGGCACAGCTTCATACTTCAGAGAGCCCAGACTAATAGAAAATTGCAAGAAACCTGTGTTATGTAATTAAAGTCTGCAGTGACTAGAAGGTAAATCTATAGGACCAGAGTTGATGGTCCTGGAGACCTACAGTACTGGGTAAAAGTCTTGGGCCAGCCTCATTTCTTATATTTTGCTTTATATTACCTTGTTAGGGTAAAAATACTGCTATCAAACTGTCTTTGGCATATTTAGTAGATTAAATGAAAGAAATGGGAGCAATTGTTTTGCTGAGACAGGCTGCAGAGTGCCTGTAAATACATGAACCCTAGATGAAGGAGTTCCAACCACTCAGCATTCAGCACCACCAGTATACTGATCACCGCCTGATCATCTGGAATCATCTGCACCTGTTTCTTCACTGGTTCAGGTCTTAAGTGCTTTGCTGTGATCGAATGATTCATATGTAGATCACTGTGTGGCTGGGTGAATGAATTATCCTCTGAATGCTGTCCGTCTCGGTTTCTTTATTGATAATATTCAATTATATTAATTTATTACTAACCATCTTTGATTCCAGTGGTTATTTCATAAAACAACTCGAGTCCTATTTGCTTCACAGTTATCTCATTTCTTGCCTCTTCCTCTTTCTCTCTTTTCACCTGTCCACTAAAACAAAGGATCACTGCTTCAGTGACTTAAAAAAATTCATTTAAACTTATGGGCCTGACTCAAAACAAGAACAGTACGATTACATACAAACACACCCTTACTAGCTTTCAAAAGTTTGGAATCACTTTTCATAATACGTTTGCACAGTTACTTACATTATTAGATGTTTTCAGAAGTATTTGACAAATATATAAATATTGAGGGTGAATAATATACTTCAGTAAATGCGTATATAGTTTATTCTGTTTATAGCATACTTATACATATCTACCACTAAACTGCCTTTTTAGTATTAAAAACATTGATCACAAACTTTTGAATGCTGTAGTAAATGGAAACCTAAACCAGCACTGCTGGCTCCAGACTCTGTTTCTGACTGCAGACTGATGCACATTTATAGGGTTCTAGACGAAGCACTAGCAGATGCTTGTCTTTCACTGTGATCAGAGCTCCTGATAATCCCGGCATCAGCAGCACCTTATAGCCCTCAGCCGAATCTACAGCTCAGCACTGAGCAGAGGAACTGGCCTCCAAATATCGACTGCTAACCCACACCCCCCTCAGCGGTTTTGGGCCTGTGTTTAGTAGGGATGGGAATCACTAGTTGCCTCCCGATATGATACTATCACGATACCTATGTACCTGTTCGATATGTATTGCGATTCTGTAAGTATTGCGATTATTTAAATATCCCGATTTGATACTCCACTTTTTTCCTTTTTTTTTCTTTTTCTTTTTTTTCAATTTTACAACCTTCAACCATGTAAAAAAAAAAAGTTGAGCTGAAACTATATTCAGTATCTACGGCTGATCTGAACATGCGCAAATGATGTAGCAAGCGCCAAATAACAGTTTTCCCCCACCAAAAACACAGAAACAGTGCAAAGCAACTTCAAATTCAGCAGCATAAATTTTAACTTAAAATTAGAAGTTAACACAAAGCTTCCACTACTTGGGATTCTGTGCCACCTGCCGGTGTAGAGCACTGCCTGTCGGATTATAGAGAAACTGCAACGATTCTCCACCTATATAAATGAATATAAAATCCAGTTCTGAGTCAGTGTGGTGATACATGAACCATCGCTTGAAACATTTAAACCACTGGCAGCTGAAGTGAGTAATAATGGATTATCTTGTTACGGTGTCACCTGTGAAGGGGTGGGAGATATAAGACAACAAGTGAACAGTCAGTTCTTAAAGTTGATGTTTTGGAAGCAGGACAAATGGGTGTAAGGATTTGAGCAGCCTTGTGATGCCTGGACCACTGGATCAGAGCTTCTCCAAAACAGAAGTTCTCATGGGGTATTCCGTGGTCTGTACACAATCCATTGTGTTACAGTATACGTTTGGCTTGCATCAGCTTGGTGGAAACAGCCCTAATGTAATTCATCTTAACCTGAAATGTCTACCAGTTTAAGTTATTAATTCACCTTGCCAGGGGACAAACAGTCCCTTTGCAGATGGCTGGGGTGTTTTTAGAGAATGAGGAGTGCTGGACTTAAGGCTTAGGCTGTGAGACCCTAATACATTAGCCACGAGATAGTCAAAGCAGTCAAAGCAGCTTTGCAAAGCAGAGGACTGTATTACGCAAGGACACTTGGAATTAAGTTTAATTTGTTCCTGTTACTTCAATGACCATTGAAAGTTCAGTGCATTCACCATGGTCAAGAATCAATTTTCACAGCTGTATATTACACCTCAGCTTTCATCACTGTCATTAAAATGGTAATTGGTAGATAAGTGGCTGCACTTGGGTCCAGCAGTCATAAGCCCAGCAGTGACTGACATCTGTTGAAAACATGCTCACCTTGACCATTGATTGATTAAATTGCTCTAGACTCAACTTGCTTTTGTCTCCTGGAAATTGGGGTGGAGCCTCTACAACACACATGGCTTCAGTAGCTCAGAATAACAGTCCTGACACATCGTTGGATGTTTTGATGCTCCATGTGTCTTTTGAAAGACCTCTTCACCTAGAACTGTGGTTTCTAAGAAGAATGCACACCAATAAAGGGGCACTTTTCCGTGGAACCGTGCTGTACCAAAACTATACTGCGATTACACGGAAGTTGCAGCACGCGTTGGTTTTCCAGCCCAGTAATGGAGGTTCTGACTCAGTTCTCTCCCACAGTTTATGGCTGGTCGTCCCAAAACTGCGTCCATCGAGTCGAACCAGCTTAAGGTTTTCCTGTCAGAGCCGATTTTGTTATCGTGTTTTTGTTATTTGTAGTCCTGTTTGAGTTTTATTATTTCTCGTCATTCTTTATCCGTGGGATAAAAACCCAACCCAGCGATCTTTTTAGTGATGTCCTGGATCACCTTCGCGTTTTTCTCAGCATTAAAGGTAAATTTGTTTGCAGTATAGAAAACTCACACTAAAATGTATCTTCAGCTCAAACAGACAGTAGTGCTTGTACTTTGTCGACTTCCCAGTTGTTAGTTTGTGTCTGTTATTTTTTGCACAAACAATAAACAACAATTGCCTCTTTCCATGTTGTGATGACATTTCAACCAATCAGAAAGCAGTGATGCAGTTAGCTCAGCTATGGCCCATTTTTAGCCCTGTCGTCGAGCAGCTCGGGTACGGTTCTCCTTATTTGAAAAACATTGGTTTGCAGTACGGCATGGTTCCTTGTGCCAGTAGAAAAGTGCCACTGGTGACCTTCTATCATTGTTTATTTCGCAATCCACAAGATATTTGAGTAGTTCATTTCACTCAGTACATGTAATTGTACAGGTTCATGGTGCAGAAATATTTACTACTACCACAATTCATCATTCACATTCATTTAGTATTGCTATTGATTTATATTTCCCCCACCAAATAAAAATTGTAAAAGCTTCATGTGGCCATCTACATTTTTTAAAGAAAGTACTCCTCTTTTTTTATTTTTTATTTTTAAGTTTTCTAATGTGCTACTTCCACACTTGTCTCTGTTGACGTCCAGGGACTTGCAGTAATTGTTCATCCGGAGGGGGAGCATTACATAAACGCATTAAAGCCATAGCATGATAGCTGGTGCGTCTCTGGCCCCATGTTGAGAGCCTGTCGATATTTATAGCCTCCAAACTAGCACCTGATACAAAGTTCTTCTGTTTGTCTATAAGCAGAGGGCTGCCAGGGTAACAAGGTGATGTCTCTTGGTCCATTTCATCCCTATCTCTCGTCTCCGCCGTCGTGGACTTTTAAACCTTTAGTGGGCCTGGGCAATAAAGTGATGATGATTATCAGTATCAAACCATTTTATTGATAAGATGACGCAGTTTCATTCTGTTTTCTCAGTCCAGAGATCTCAGTAAAGGCTGGAACTTTTTTCTCCCCTGGATCACTGGGTGGCATTGTGTGTTTAATCACAGAAACTGGTCCTCAGTTTAAGGCCTCTACTCAAGAGCCATTCATACTGTCCCAGAATGTTCTTTGTATTCATGTTGTTTTAGAATGTTCTCCCCATTCACATTGTTCTACAGTGTTCTCCATCATTCTAACTGCTCTAGAATGTTTTCTCCCATTCACACTGTTCTAGAAAGTTCTCCCCATTCCCGCTTTTTCAAAATAGTCTCTTTATTCACACCGCTCTAGAAGGCTCATTCATTAACACAATTTGAATGTTCTTGCCTTTCACGCTGTTCTTTAAATCTTCTCCTGGTTCATTTAGTTGTGGTCCTTTTTCTAAACATTCGAAAGCGCCCAGCCTGTCTGTGTCTGTTGGATCGGCGTGAAAAGGCCTGATGAAAAAGCGGCTGCCCTGTGGCAGTGTTCCAGTTCCTCACGAGCGTCTCCCCAGTGTTATCGATTCTCCCCTCAGAGAGCTATTTAGAGTTTCCCCCAGCGAGAGATTGGATTCCGCTTATGGAAGGCTGTAGGAAGTGCTCACACGTCTCTTTGGGGACTCCTCAGTGTCCGTTCTGATCTGGAAGCGCTCCAGATCCAGACCGCCTGCTGAAGAGGCTGAATGAGAGAGCACTGATTGATGAGCCGAGGCAGAAACGAGGCGACAGGTCTGTCAGGACTCGCCACTGAGTCAGAGTCCGAGAACCGAAATAGCGCGTGGCTATTTTTAGGTGGAGCAAAAGGTGGGGCTGTTATTTTTTGCTCTGGAGAGTTTTCTGTTGCTGTTTTTCCAGCTCTGCAGGCCTTGCACTCCTGGGACATCCAGTTCGCCATCCTTTCTGAGCTGAGCACTACGTTATCTAGGAGGCAGGTTGTTTTGCACAGAGCCTACAAAGTGCGTCAGCCAATTTGGCACCGAGATTTACTTGCCTTAATGTTTCACAGTGCACATAATCCACAGTAAATGGTATTTTGGTCATTGCCTGGAGCCTCTGAGCAGAGCTGGGGTTCATTAACAGTGTCAGTTGGGCAGACCATCCATTTCACTGGAAACGCATGACCAAATTTGCACCGGAGTTGATGGTCTTAAAATGTAGAGCTGACACTGTCATGTGTCATGACTTCAAGACATAATATAATAACTAGTTAAAGGCCTGAGACAGGTGTGATGAGGATGGGCATGAAGCTGGTGTGATTAATCATGTTGATTGATGTATTCATTGGTGTATTCGTTGATGTAATTAAGCTCAAATTGCTTGTTAGCTACATTGGCTTCCAACAAATGTATCTCAACTGATCATCTACATTTAAGATAAGGGATAAATTGGAAACTGTTCTGGAGTGTTTTCTCCCATTCACACTGTTTTAGAACGTTTTCCCCATTTAAACTGTTCTAGAACATTCTCCACCGTTCAGTCGGTTCTAGAATACTCTTCACAATTCGGTCGGCTCTAGATTGCTGTCTCCAACTCCAACTGTTCTGGAACGTTCTCCACTGTTCACACTGTTTTAGAAGATTGTCCCCATTTAAACTGGTCTAGAACGTTCTTCGCCATTCAGTCGGCTCTAGAATGTTTTCTCCCATTCGAACTGTTCTAGAACATTCTTCACCGTTCAGTCGGTTCTGGAACATTCTTCACAATTCGGTGGGTTCTAGAATGTGTTCTCCCATTCAGACTGTTCTTGAATGTTCCTCACATTCACATGATTTTAGAATGTCCTCCACCATTCAAACTGTTCTAGAATGTTTGTCTCCCCTCCCCCCCATTCCCCATTCAAACTAATGTAAAATGTTTTCCCCATTCAAACTGTTTGAGAATGTTTTCTCCCTCTGGCATTGTTTTTAGAATGCTATGCATGTTCACAACTAATTGTGAAAAAGAGGGTTTTTTTGGTTTTTTTTGCCAGATTATCACTTTTAAAGTGGTGTGTTGCACTGATTAGTTCTGGACAGAAGCTGGACGGTAGTAAACACAGCCTGACCTGACCAGACCAGACAAGACCTGTTACAGCCGTCAACAGAGCCTGATTGGTGGTTGGCAGCCGATACTGTTGCCATGGAGACTGATCACGCCGAGCAGCAGGCTTTTGTTTGCTCGTCCCGGCGCTGTGGCCGCGGCGTGTGCTGTCGCTGTGCATCATGCCAAGCATTCGTTGTTGCACACAGTGATCTCCCGATGTGAACTTGTTTCACCTCTGCAGGACCAGCACAGACAGACCACTTCAAAACTACAGCTTCAGCTGCAATAATGACTATAGTTCTCTAGTAATCATGGGAAATGTAGTATTAGGGTAAAAGTCACCTTTTTGGTGATTTGGAACTCTTTCCCGCACTCATCAGCAGATCACCATCATTTTTGTTCAGAATTTTTACTTATACTACTGTTTCAAAGGAAACTCTATTCAAGGGTAGGACTGTATTTTCTGACGGTAAATGCACATGTTTGTCATCTCAAGTGCTTTTATATCACCATTTCTCAGCTACTGAACAAAACACAGTGCCCCAAACAAAAAGAGATATATTTGCCTTGTTTATTTTTTTTCCAGTAGAATGTAGGTTTGATTTTGACACAAAAGCGGTAACTTTGCTCCAGCTATGGTGCAATCACAATCTTTCATACGTTAACATTAAAATACATGTACATGTGGGGGAACCTACAGGCTGGTACTGTCGTCCATGTAACAAATAATGAAGTACCGTAATCGCAGAACACAATTATTTATTTTAATTTGTGTCCCGAAGTAGAATCTTGAAGTACGTTGTAAGGCAGGTACTGTTACTGCTGAGTAATAAAAATGAACAAATTCTGCTTTGGGATGGCATTGCTGGGCACTGTTGATTTGATGTGCCCCTTGTGTTTTCTTGGTCCTCAGGAACGGGAGATGTGGTGGCCATCATGATCCCCGAGCCGAAAGGGCGGGAGATTGTGGCCCTGCTGGAGAAGAACGTGACCGTGATCATGCACATCACTATCGGCACGCGGAACCTGCAGAAATACGTGAGCCGCACCTCCGTGGTCTTCGTCTCCATCTCCTTCATCGTCCTCATGATCATCTCCCTGGCCTGGCTCGTCTTCTACTACATCCAGCGCTTCCGCTACGCCAACGCACGAGACCGCAACCAGGTACACACACACACACACATTCTTAGCTTTAATGTGTCTAACTGCAACAAAATTGAATCCCAAGAAGATCTACACAATGGATAAAATATTAGTAATGCATTTTTAATACTACATATTGTGTTTACCGTGATCTTGACGATATTAAATTGCCCCAGTCATTACTTTTCTGGAATTAGGAAGGCTTAAAGTCTGTAAATATGGTTTTAAATGGTACATTTAATCCATACAGTCCATACAGTCCATGTAGGGGAAAAAAAACTATTTGTGATGTCACAAAACCAACTCCTTTAAAAATTTCCTTATTCTGGTTACAGCAGTTTAGCTCCGCCCATTTATGCACTGATTCGTCAACAGCTTTAATGGTTAAAAATGAGACTTTTGCAGGATTACATGAAGACCTTGATGCGTCAGAACACACAGTAACTCACCTGGAGCTGTGATTGGTTGCCCTGTCAGAAACACTGTGATTGATTAAACCCTCATTAGCCAAGTTTCCATCCAGTTTTTGTGACGTTTTGTTATCGACAAACAGAATATGCATTTAAAAAATGTGCGAAATTTTCTGTCTCCAGCCTGTTTCCATCCAACTGGCTTTTTATCGATAAAATTGTGTGCGTGATGGGGTGGGGGGGGGGGGGGGGGGGGGGGGGGGGGGGGGGGGGGGGGGGGGGGGGGGGGGGGGGGGGGGGGGGGGGG
>JBBIGA010095500.1:0-11136 GCA_037576975.1 Alestes dentex | reverse complement strand
ATTCTGGTTTGTTTAACTCTTTTTTTGTTTACTGCATAATTCCATGTGTTCCTTCATCATTTTGTTTGTTTTCAATAAACAAAGAAAAAACACTGAATGAGAAGGTGTGTCCAAACTTTTGACTGGTAGTGTATGTCATGTTACTGCGTGTTCTGCGTGTTCTGCGTATTCTTCCACCTCGCGCAACCAAATTATTTATGGGAGTGAGCATCGCAAACTCGAAACGTTGAATGTCGAGACTGTCGTAACCCGAGGACCCCCTGTATACAAAAAGCTTCTTTCGGATCTCCAGCTCACAAGCTTGATATGTAAAATAAAGTCCTCCTAGCTGTATTTACCTTTAAAAGATAAGTGGCATATATGGCTTCATATCTGAGCACTGTAGCCGGCTGCCTCCAGTCATATTTAAATGACCCGTTGAATAAAATGAACTGTTTTTCTAATAGCTGTATGGATGGATACATTAACTACACCCTTACCACCGCATACATGTCGGACGAAAACGTGCGGAAAGACTTCCTCCCTAAGCAGATGATGTTGCCAAATGGACTGAATGTCACTCAGTGCAGGTGGGATTCTGTATCAGCTGTTGACAAGAGTGTTTAATTGCTTATGTGCACAGATAAAAATGCTGTTAAAGTGTCCCAGTGTTTTTCAGTCTAATCTCTATTTGCTGCAACCATGACATACACTCATTTACAGGAATTTCCATGCATTTAGAAAAGTACAGAAAACTCATTTACTCCCACTGTCTCTATAATGGAAGCTTCAGCGTGGGTTTTCTGGACTATTATTAAATACAAAGAGACGCATAAAAACGATTGTCCATGGTAATCGGAAATATGCTAGAGATATGACAACCACAAAAAGACTAGGTTGAAAAAAACGCTGGAGAATTCCTGTAGAAGAGTAGCGATTTAATATAAGTAGCAACAATAATTGCCTGCTAGTAGCTGCTTCTGATAAAAGGTCTTTTGTCGTTCTCCAGTTACAAGGACTACCGCAATGAATTGGACCAGAGTTTCACCCCACAATACTGGCTCATACTAGCTGCTCGTTTTGCCTTCGTTATCTTGTTTGAGGTATGATAGTAGGCCTATAAATAACAGAGCAAGGCCTTCTCTCTTTTTCCTGCTGATCCTATTCTTTTATTATTATATTTCCCCCTCTTTTTTCACATAATCTCAGCCAAGTGTGTTTGTCTCCAAGTGTTAAAGGAATACAGTACACACAAATACCAACAACATAATAATAATCAATGAAAGCTATTAGGGCTCATGTTTTTTTTACACAAACTGGATCAAGCTAAAGCTTTTAGTCATTGCTACGGTAAAGGGATTCTTAAAATTGTAAGACAATGTAGCTTCCCATTAGAGGCATCATTTCTGTATCTTCTGTCCTCTCTCCAGCACGTTGTGGTCATATGTAAGTTCATCGTGGCCTGGTTTGTGCCTGATAACCCCATACGGGTGAAGAACGAAAGGCGAAAGGAAAAAAGGCGCAGACTGAAAGAGGAGCTGTGTTGAGGACTTCAAAGGGGGGGGGGTTTTTTTTTTTTGTTCTTTTTTTTTTTTTTGACTCCTTCATTTCGGGTGAATGTCTCCCTTTTATTGTTTTAGGGAAATGAGCGTGAGATATGACAGCCAGTCCACAGACGTTTGACTGATGAAGGACTAATTTGATGGCTCTCAGAAACGGGTTCCTCCAGAGTGACGTGAGACGGGTGATGGGAGAAATAAATTTAAGCCATAATTTACAGCTTGACTGGACACTGGAACTCCTTTGCGATGCTTTATTTGACTTGATATTTATACTCTGTTGACTTGTTTTACATTTTAATTCATGTAAATTACATTTATAGGCGATGAGATGGCGTTTTCAGTCAGCTTAGCTTTTTTTTTATAAAGTTAATATAAAGTGGAGTTTGGACTCTGGCTGCTTTGTGTATGCTTGTGTGTGTCCTGCTATGGCTTGGTGTGTTTATAAGAGATATTAGTGTGTCTAGTTTCAGTTCTCTCAGTGATACAATAGTATCTTCAACTGCCACCCACTGGTGTTTTCTGAGCATGTTTTTTTTTTAAGAGTCTTCACTGTGGTCAGATGTAGATGCTTTGATGCCTGTCATTGCACAAGATGACACACTCATGGATATCTTTTTATTGCCTGGATTAAGGTGTGAAGAACTTGTTCTTCTTGAATGTACTGGATGCTGATCCTCTAGGTGGCAGTGGAAGCAGCATGAAAGACTTGAGACACCAGTAACAGACAGAATTTGAATTTGTTTTTTTTTTATGCTTTTGTGCCACGCTAGTGCCTTAACGGAGCTAAGCTCAATTTACTGCAGCTTACTAGTTTTACTTTCGACTCTGGATGTGTCTTGATTTATTTTGTGCACATGGAGGGGCAGATTTGGCTTGTTTAAGTGGAATTAATTTATAGATGTGTTGAATGGCTGTGTTACAAGAACTGAAAATGTGAAATGTTTAAGTTTTTCTTCTGTTGCATTGGCAGGGTTACATGCGGCTCTGTATATGGCCGTTTTCTCACGACGTTTTTGGATGTGAGAGATTTTCAACTGGACTCAAGGCAGTCTTTTTAAGCCTTGGAAGGTTCTACGTAGAAATTCTTGTTTGCAGGATTTCAATGATGTGACATATCTGTTTCAAATGTTCTCTTATGTAAGATAATTTACTGTATGATACTTCAAATTATATATATTCTTTTCCTGTCTCACCGTAGAGGTGTAACAATACAGTAAATTCACAAATTGATTTGATTTGATAGATGATTCAGGGGTTACAGTTTGATTATACTCGCCAGTTAAAGTGTAAAGGGGCCATTTTTGTCACACATAAACACACCATAGCACAAATTATGAACCGACTCATCCGAGTGAAGCAGTGGGCAGCCAGCAATGCAGCGCCCGTGGAGCAGTGTGTGGGGATGGTAGCTTGCTTAAGCGTACCTTAGTGGTGCCTTTGGCAGTCCTGGGATTCAAACCAACAACCTTCTGATCACAGGCGCAACACCCTAATAACCAGGCCACCAGCTTATTTTGCTGAATAACTACTATATTGACTTGTTCAACAAAATAAGACTGAGAACAATGTTCTCCCAATATTTACAATGAAATTTGAATAAAGAAAATATTGAGTGTATTCAGTTGTGGCACAATTCAATACTGGTATATGGTGGTAAATGTAAGATGTGATTGTAATGGACTGGGTTGTTGACTGGCACTCCTGAGCTATAAGCAATGCAGATACAGAAGTATTATAATTAAAATATATTGTACGTTTTTTCGATTTAATATTTTGATGCATTGTTACACCCCTACTACACTTATAACTGTACATACTATATATCCTGCTTATATCTGGTTTTGATACTGTCTGTGGAAAAGTTTATTAGTACATAAAGTACTAATGTCTTCTTGATTCTTGAAAATGCTAACAAAGTCAACTGGAAACCAAATTAACCCATTTTTTTTTTAAATTACACTTTCAAAAATTAGCTCATAAGTGCCAAACAGGGTTCTTTGTGTAAAGAGTCAGTTTTGTTTCTCCAAAGAACCTCTCAGTAGGGTATTCAAGGAACCATATGAAGTTAAAGACTCCCACATACTGTAAAGATTCTGTATAATGTAAACCCTTTAAAAGGGTCACACCCTTTATATGACCCTGGTTATATCAAGCACAATTTATTGTATTATTTAACATGCTTATTATTTCAAAAAGTAGTTTTACTGTGTCTGAAACATGCCCAGTGGGCATGGAAAAATAATGTTAATCCACAAATGTAATCCAAATCCAAACTGATCCAAATGTAATCTTTTCTCCTCAAACTACCTCCTAACCTGATACTGTCTTTCGCCCAGAACTACATCACAAGACAGAAGAAACATGATTTAAGATGATTCCCGTTGACTTTAAAACATTTATAGGAAATTCTGCACCTCTTCCTGGGAAATGGATTGTTTTACTGTGATGCGGAAAAAGTTGCATTACTGGTGTATTTAATTGCCACGTAGTTGTGAAAGTTTTGTCGGCTGGAAAATATTTATGACATATTTTGTAACCTTGAACTGTACATGCAGATGTTGTACTACATACTCAGAATGAAGGGTTTACATCACTGGATTTGCACAATAAAGCTATCTACCCCTTCACTCTGCTGCCTCCACGAGGTGTCAGTGTTACAGCGTTAGTGTGTGTGCAGTGTTTTCCCCCAGCCATGAAATATTTGCGTCCCGCTGTCGAATTCCATGGTTACTGCTGGATTGTGTGTTACCCCTTTGTGACTTGGAAACCCTGTTCCCCTTAGAACATCTGAACAAAAGGGGCAGCAAAATGATCTTTTACACGCTTACATAACGGACCTATTAAAGTTTATTAAAGTTTTAATATCTGTCCCTGTTCCAAACCAATACAGCGCAGTTCTTTGATCGAAAGTTCATCCAGATGCCAAACGATCACAATTACAAAGTTATTTATAGGACTTTTTTTTTTTTTTTTAGCAGTGTTATTTTGCAGGCCGTGTAGCTTCAGTATCTGCATCTGGCTGTGGGACGGAAGTTCATGAGCGAGTCAGGCATGCATTAATCCTTCTTTTCTCCTTCATTTCAGAAGAATGTGAGAGTTTATGCTCTTCTGTGCATGCAGCACAACAACCGAGACATTTTTGCTCCTGTCACTTTAACTGTTACGAAACTTCCTAACTGGGGCCAGACAAGGCCTGGAGTGAGTTTTTTTGGAACACATATTTCTACATGTGGTGTGTGTGTGGGGCTTTTTCACTGGGACAAAACATACTTGGCCAGCCCCACACAAACCAAATACTCATCAAAACTGGTGTGCTGTTGACTGGAAAACTCTTTGCAGTAGTTTGGGTGAAAATGGTATGTCTTTGGTGAGTGGTCTCTCTTTCCCACCCAGCTAGTCCTTAACTTTCTTAACAAGTAATGGTGCCACAAAAGGGATCACTTGGAGTGATACAAGAGAAGAATCACTTTTGGCTCCCTAAAGAACCTTTCGACTGATGGTTCTTTAAAGAAACCATCTTTAAAGTGAGGTATGAATATGTAAAACCTCTTGGAGATCCTATGGATAAGTCCACTGCCACTTAAAGGTGCCGTACTTCCAGTTTGGATTTTTTTTTTTTTTAATTTCTAAGGGTATAGAAAAAAACAGTATGTGGACGTTCTTTAAACTTTAAAATGTTTCTTCCAATTGTGGTATAATTACATACACACACTAATGTACAGAAATGGTTCCATGAGAGATGTAACATTTGTCATAGACCAATTGTTTCATTTAAATGTTTAATTTGTGAGGGGTTGCTTCCTGAGATTTATTAATGGTGGCAAAAATAGTATGCTTTTTAAGTCTGACCGGAGTCCAGTCATATATATGAATATTTTTTTGTTTATGTGTAACTTTACTCTTAATATTCCTTACATTCCAACCCATGTGACAATATTCCACCGCCATTTTGTTCATACTTAATCCCAAGGACCCTTTGCCATACAGACCTTAGATTCTCACTTTTACCGTACAGAGCAGCCATATTCTAACACATTGCTCAGGGAGTGGTTCACATCTGGGCTGGATGTAGCTAGAGAAGTCATAGACCGCTTTTTCACTTTTATTATTTTTAAGGGTGAACCTGGATGTGCACAGAGGGTGTTACTGGTTAGAAAAAGATGTTGTTTTTTCTCTTTTAAAGTTGTTGACCTTTTGTGAAACAATTCCGACACTTAAAATTGAACTGCAGTCACTGCTTGCAGTTGAAATTTCAGTTTATAGCATTTTCTCAACTTAATTGACCTTCATAATGGAATTTGGAGACTTTGATATGCATCTAGTAAACTTGTTTTGTCCATAAACTTTTCCCATTATACAGGTCACGGACTCTTTTCCACTTCACTTGCTTCATCTGAACTCAGATTAACGCCCTTTTTCTGAATACCCACAAACTTTTTGTTGGACCAACTTGACTTTTGTTCTACACTGCCTGCCGAAGGTTACACATACAGGCCAGTTTCCATCAAGTAGACTTTAAACTGTATATATGTCTATGGTAGACTGTAGACATGTCTATAGTGAATGATTGATGACAAGTTGAGAGTAAATGTCCAATTTTCCTACATTATTTTCCTTTTATGAAAATGCTTGTAATATTGCTTATTAATGCACATTTATTAATTGTTCAATTTAATTATCACTCATTATTATGTTTTGATTAATCTCGGTCAAAATAACACAAGTGAACCTTTAATACTTTGGTTTTAATGTGTCGCAAATCATGTCACAGCCCCAGTCTGTGGAGGTATAATCGCAATCAGCAATATTGTGTCACTCTGATGTGTATTTAAATTGTACTTATGCGGCATAAATACGGCCAGTTACAGTTTTCACCACTGGTCAAATTCTATGTTTTGCGAATTTTCTAAGAGGATGGAAAGAACCTTTATAGGGAGACACGTAAATGTCTGTTACCTGCACATTTTATTGCCCAATTTCTATTTATGTGTTAGTTTAACATACCGGGAAAAATCATACATATAAAATGGACCATAACTTTCGCATAGACCTTTTTTTTTCCTTTTCATATTTCTGCAAATGAACAGTAATTATGCACTGTAAGAAGTATGGTCTCTGCAGAGGATGTGTACTTATTTCAGTAAAACAATTTCGACTAGGGGCCTTCAAACATTTGTACACAACTGACAGAGCATAGTTGGCAGGCAGTGTGCACGCTGGTTTGACAGTGTATTTTTAATTGATACAATGTGCTGCTTGTTCTGAGCGCTGACATTCACTTATCTTCATGTTTCTCACACTGAAACTCCATCCTCCTCTACGCTTTCTAACTTTGTTTCTTTCAGTGGCCTGCAGAGTGATAAAATAATAAGCATGAGGGAGAAGGTCAGGCCAAGCCCTCAGGCCAGCATTTTTTTGGCTCAGACCACTGACCCCTACAGAGCTGTTTTTGATTTGAAATCTTTCCCTCCACTGAGGCTTCTTATGGCTTATCAAAACACCTTTCTTCCGAACATTAGCCAGAAGAAGCACAGATACACGCAACACGCAAGCTGGACCAGCGGGGAGTCCTTCTGGTCAGTGAACTGTCTGATGAGATGAATGCGTATCCCGTCAACCTTTACAACCCCTCCGCTGTATTTAAAAACCACTCGAAATGATGGACTTTCAACAGAGTGAACTGTCCTCAAATAGTCCCATTCATATTAATGAGACATTTTAGTATCGCTGTTTAGACTTTCTGTTGAGTTTCCAGTTTTAAATGCTGCACTACTGTGCTGGACTATATCGTTATAGCCAATTAAAAACTAAACAAATTACAACATTTATGCCACAATTAGCTAACTGACCTGACAGAAACACTATATTTAATCTCCACATGTATGTATTTCTCACAAAAAATGACCTTGCAGTACATTTTCCATTAAGTTCAGCATAGCCGGCACAGTTGCCATGAAAGAACACATTTGCGGGCGGAGCATCAAAAGGGTCAACTGACCAACTATCGCTGCCTTCAGAATGGTTCACTCCTCATGAGAATTCGAACAGCGCCACAACAATAAAACTCTGTCTGTCGTTACATTTGATTTCAAAGTCATGAGATACACAATAGTT
Organism: Alestes dentex; assembly: GCA_037576975.1. Lineage (NCBI taxonomy): Eukaryota > Metazoa > Chordata > Actinopteri > Characiformes > Alestidae > Alestes > Alestes dentex. The sequence goes on along the minus strand of JBBIGA010095500.1, from coordinate 3,481 downwards.
TTATTAATTTATTTTTTACGAATGTAATATTGCTTCATTTCAGTCTGTGTGTAATTCAAGCTGTTAGAAAATACTTCTCCACATCAGTCCATCTGTTCTGCTACTGATGGTAATGATATTTAATGTTATTGTTAACGTTAATGTTACTGTTAACGTTATCTGGACAAGAATCTACGAAAAATGTTTACACTCAAATGTCTTTGATTAATATTAAAATGTAACAACCACAAAAGCCCGCAGGGTGTTACATGAAAAAGCAATGCTCATGTCTCAAGCATTAAGAGTGCCTTACTATAGTACTGTACTGTCTGTAAAGTTTAGTGTGTTGGGGGTTTAGTACTTCAGTCTTGTATCTGATTCACAATTTTGTAAGGCTCTCCTCTTAGTGTGTGACTGCTAGGATAAAGGGCAGCATATATTTTTTTTAAATTACAGTCACATAGCATTGCCAAGCACCTCAACACGCTTGGAGGGAAATGTTGACTAGGTGAATGCCCAGCTGTATATCACTCCACAAAGTTAAAAGAGAGTGCAAGCACAGCATCCAGTCTTTTCCCAAACTGAACACAGCTTGCTGCGAGTAACAGGGAACACACATCGACACAACTGGGATTCAACCCCAGCAATAATTATTGCTGAGTGTCTAAGAATGGAATACAAAAATACATACGAATATCTTACATGTTCCCACACCAATCCCCACTTACAAATTCTGTCTGAACAAAAAATGTCCCCAAATTACTGGTGTTTTAATCATAACTGAAACCATTTTCCAAAAAATATAGTGTGTGTGTCTATATATATTTTGTCCATATAGTGTGTGTATATATATATATACATACACACACACACACACACACACACACACACACTATATGGACAAAAGTATTGGAACACCTGCCTGACCATTACACCAACACGGATTTTAATGACATTGCTAGGAAGGCTTTCCACAAGAGTGTTTCTGTGGGAATTTGTGCATTTGTGCCCATTCATTCTGTAGAACATTTATGGAGTCAGGCACTGATGTCGAACATAAAGACCTGGCTTGCAGTCATGAATAGAAAAGGTTCTTCCCCAAACTGTCTGCATGCGATTGTCCAAAATGTCTTGGTCTGCTGAAGAAGGGGCCTAGCCCAAACCTTGAAAACCAGGTCTGTCCCAATACTTTTGTCCACATAATGTGTGTGTGTGTGTGTGTGTGTGTGTGTGTGTGTGTGTGTGTGTGTGTGTTTGTTGTCTGTGGTCTTTGTTTCTGTATGTGTGTGGGTGTGTGTCCTTGTATCCAAACACCCTCATTCATTTAGTGCAACACAACTTCTCTTTAGTGGCAGGATGCTTCTATGTAGTAATTGATGAGGTGACTTGAGTCAGTCAAAGCATTTATGGTTGTTAACAGTTCACATCGTCCTACTGCTTAAGCCAAAGCTTCCTATATGAGATGATCCAAAAATATCCATTCAGTTGCACTCTTGTAAAAAAAAAACAAACAAAAAAACCCTTTCTTCCCAGAAATCCACCGCAATCAAATTTAGAAAAGTCGCCAAAACTAAAAGCACTCAAGCTGGCTCCCATCAGTCTTCATTTCCTGCGAGTCCTCTGGATGTCCCTCATTTCTCTCAACTCTAGTGAATGACTGGGTTATTCGGGTTAGGTTTCACATCCTTTTCGTACTTCTCAGTTTGGGATATCTCAAACGGCTGTGTCGATAAAGTCTCGCCTCGTGAACCCTTTCTGCAGAATGGAAATGCACATGAAAGAAGGGTGTTAAAAGCATGCAACAATTTTCTTCTGGTCTAATCTAAGGCGCACCCCACTCATCTCCAGCTTTAGGGAGTTTTTCTCTGTCTGACACTACTGGCTTGCTCACAGGGGGCTATAATTTAAACAAAATTAAATTGGATGAAATGTAAACGGAAATGTTGCATACAAATATAAGGGAAATCTGAGAAAAAAATGACTAGAATCAATGAATTATGAAAAATATTTAAAAATTACCCATATAAAACGTATCAATTGTTAGAATTCAGAAAATAACAAGAGCTTATTTAATTACTAAGTGTCTCGTATATCAGTCTTGTTCTTCAGCCAGTATTCATCCAGGCATTCATTTCAATGAGTGAATTCGGTATTTCACCAGCATTTTTCTTTATCACCAACCATAAAGCCCCTATAGGAGGGCAGGATGACGTTACGCAACACTGAGAGAAGCGGTGTGTGCCACTGATGAACTTACAAGATACGGCTTCAGCACTGATAGATATTACAGCAGTGATTGGATATAACAATGACTGGCAACTCCCTACATTCCAGTGTCACATTCCACACAAGGCACCTATCTGACCAAGGCCATTATGAGCCGGCGCACACAGTTCAGAAAACTCCGCTGCAGTGCAAATGGGGGAAAAGCTGTTCGGTCCAATTTTCATCTACAACAGAACTACTACAAATGACATATTTAACACATTTCGATCGTATTCATCTTTCAGTATTGTTCCATAAAAAGGATGCAATTTTAGGCTGTTGTATGTCATTTTTCTTTTTTAATGTATATCTATAGTAGGTAACCGGATATATTGCTATTTTATTAAAACTAGTATTTTCAAAGAGACTTTAAAAATGGGACAGAGAAGAGAAAATGCACTTCGGCGGGTCAGCAGAGACATTTTTTATAAAGCATTTGCGTAAACACAGCTCATTGGTTTGTACAGTGTGTTTGAACAGAGAAAGTTGCTGTATGTTAATAAGTTACAGCTATCAGGCAAATATTTGACCAGCCGAGCCAGCTGACATGGGAATGAACTGATATGCCTCACAGGAAAGAAGAGATGAGCAAAAGCACAAAATAAATATCGCCTAAGCAACGGAGGTGTGAACACGACAAAGTCCACCAGCACATCACTATCTGATTGTAGATTTGTAGTATTTTCTTAGGTGGACATGGGAAACTGGAAAAATACCTTCACGTGTGTTTAATTAACACTGACAGATTCACAGATGAGGATCCATGTGTTTCTGCACATTTTCAACATGGATGAGCTCCATTCTGGGGCATTTTGTGGGGTTAGGAGTCAAAGGAGCTAAGATTACATGGAGCAACAGGCCATTAGCTGGAAAGGTTAGATTCAGAACCCCTTCCATACAAAACATGTACAAGAGTATTATTTAAACATTCATTCACATTATTTCATATAACTTTTTTTTTCTTTTTATCACTGGATGACAGAAGAAGAATGTGCAGGATTAAGTCTCACCTGCTTGTAGTCTTTGTGGAGCTTGCTGTACTGAAACATGTTGCCCAGCACCGTAGACGCCGCCTTAGCCGCTTTCAGCTTCCCTGGGCTGAAGCAGGAAAGTAAGCCAGAAACATGAGAAGCACTGATGGGACAATGCACTGGACAATTCAGCTAAATAATGAATAGGTCCTCTCTCTCTCTCTTCATGCATACGGTCCATAATACCATAATACATCACATATATA
>JBBIGA010095489.1:0-11137 GCA_037576975.1 Alestes dentex | reverse complement strand
ATTGAGTCTTTTGGTGAACATTGTTTGAAGGTGGGAAGTCCAGTTTGTGGTGTTTTTGTGTGTACAGTGCTTTAATGAATTATTCATTTATGAAATAAGAGAATGAATGAATGGATAGATAGATAGATAGATAGATAGATAGATAGATAGATAGATAGATAGATAGAGAGATAAATAAATGAATGATTGAATAAATAAATCGACAGATACATAGATAAATAAATAAATATATGAATAAATAGCTGAATGAATGAATGGATAAATAGATGAATTAATAAACAAATGAACAAATAAATAAACAAATGAAATAATAGATGAATAGATAAATGAATTAATGAATGAATGAATACATACATGAATGAATGAAGCTCTTCTTCATGAATGAGCATAGGTTAGATGGAAGGTTGCTTTATCATAATGCACATCTAATTTGTCTCATTTATGTTTTTCCAGTAAAGAGTTGAAAATCAGCTTAACTAGAATATTATATTGTGATTTGATTGGAAAACAACAAGGTTAAACGTATGAAATGCCCAATGGAAAAAAGTATCCAATCAGCCCAATCACTGTATTAAACTCTAATACCCCCCCCTCCCCCCCAAATAAAACAAGCTGAAATCATATTTATTTCAAATACAGACAATGACTGCGGTTTCTTTTTCAAATGGCTTCATTAGTTATTAAGTAAAAGTGGCCCCTTATGGTCAGGAGACCAATGGTCATATGCTAAAGGTAGGATTCAAACGCATGACCTCTTGGTCCAGAGGCATGTATCCTACCCAGAAGGCCACCACCACACCATAGTGTGAACAATGTGAAATTCTTTCTCTGCATTTAACCCATTCACCAAGTGAAGCAGGGGGCTGCCACCAACGAGGGGCACCCGGGGAGCAGTGTGTGGGGGGGGTACCTCAGTGATGACACTAACAGTATTGGGATTCAAACCCACAACCTTCTGATTGCAAGAACAATACCCTAACCACTAGGCCACCCAGTTGCGTTCCATACCAGCTCACATCGACCTCCCAGAAATAAATATCTAGGTTTCACTGTCTTGCAACCATATTCTGATTCTGTGTAGTATCAAAAGTAGTTATATCACATCAAGTTATTTGATTTTACATTAAATATATCGCAACTGATCTTACTAAATATACCTTCAGAGTGTCTCAAGTTATATTACTCTTACATCATTAGGAGTGATTTATGGTCACTAATACTACTGTTTATTTGAAAATAGAAAACGTTTCCAGTGTTCCAGTGATTCAGTGTTTTTTGGACCAGAACATGAACAGGGAGTTTTAGGTCAACTCATATGGAATGACTGTCATGTAAAAGAAAATTTCCATGTTGGCATAAATCGTGTTGCTAAATGGATAAGGCAATTTGCAAGTGACAGTTTACTGATTATGTGTGCCGTCCTTTGTATGCATTTGTGCGTATGTATATATGATTAGGATTATGTTCTGCTGTCACATTAACTTTAATTTCACATCACAAGGAGGAGTGATAAAGAGAGAACTCTACTGAATAAGAGAAGGTAGTCATCCATCCCTTCTTAAGAGAATCCCTTGGAGATCAAATGGACTTCAGCCACAAGATGTTGATTATGATGTCACTATTATTTTTAACACAGCTTTTATTAACACATATTATTATCAGTCCTTCTCAACTATGGATGGAGTTCTTGAGAATATTTCATACATTTCATGTATGCGTATGCACAAATGCATACAAAGCACGGCCCACATAATCAGTAAACTGTCACTTGAAAAGAGCTTTATCCATTTAGCAATAAGATACTCTGCAATTTACTTTTAAATCAGCATCTCCATGAGGACAACAACCATTCCATGCCAGTGTCTGTTAAATTTCTACACAAGCACCTCATTCTGCTTTATGAGGTACTGATTAGGTGATCACCTGAATGAAGTCTTATTTAACGAGGAAAAGTATAAAAACACTGCTGTAATCAACACTCTTCTCTTGCAGTGTGACTGGTTGGATGGTAAAACTCTGCTAGAAGTTCGTCAAAGGTAATTATTGGCATTTTGTTTAAGAGTGAACAACAGATTTGTTTTTTTTGAATTATTCAAGTTCTGTAAACACTCCATCATTTCTCTTATTTTAATGGATTGTCATTTCCTTTATGCTTTAAAGAACAATATTTTTATTTGGAAATTAGCAGAAATATTGTCAGCAGTTCTTAAAAACTAACGCAAAGCTGTTCAGTTCAATACTTGCACCTATAAAAGACAAAACCTGAGAAACTGAACATTTTTTTGCCAGCATGGAAATTTTCTTTTACATGAGGGTCATTCCACACAAGTTGACTCAAAACTCCCAGTTCATGTTCTGGCTAATCAAAAAAAAAAAAACACTGAATAAAATAACATTATAGCTATTGGAAACATTTGCCATTTTCAAATAAACATTAGTATTACAGAGCATAAATCACTCCTAATTATGTAAGAGTAATATAACTTGAGACACAATCTAAATCTCTGAAGCTCTGAAGGTCCATTTAGCAAGATAAGTACATGTGGTTACGGCATTTTCAGATGTTCAGAAGCCAGTAACTATCCAAATCATGACTATTTTCATACAGAGTAGCTAATGGTATTTAAGGCCTAATTCATGGTATGTACCTTCTTCAGAGCTTATAGCTGTCATTATAAAGGTCCTTTACTCAGAGCCTGTCTCTTCATTTCCCTGATAGTCCCACACAGGTCTGTATTGCTGTAAGTACACCACATGCTCGTGTTCTGAGAACTCATTTACATAAACACACATCTGAAGCTCTCCATACCAGACAAGCCTGTATGATTGGAAATTTCAAGGAAATGAAGGTACTTCATGAGCTGTTTGTCATTCGGAAAGTAATTACCAATGTCAGCTGATGTCACCTCGCCGTCTGTCTATCTGCGCCATAAGCGCAAAATTGAAAATCAGATCCATGAATTCCCCAAGCCCTTTCTGTCATCATAAAATGACTCCCAGTGGCCTATTATGAGCTCCATTGTGTACAGATTAATCTGCTTTATCTGACAAAAATAGCACATGCTTTATGATATGTCAATATTGCCCGGAAGCTGATGTTTATGCCACATAGTAGATAAATGGTTGAAATGATAAGAAAGTTCTACACCACAATTCTGGTTCATCTGTCACGTAATGTGATGGAGCAGCCACACCCCCACAATATTATCATCATCATCATCATCTTAATCATTGTCATAAAGAAAATGGAGCAATGCTAGTCTTTGTAATTGTGTATCATATACAGATCCTGCTGGAAGACATATAATAATGACTGAATGGGTGTCTGATCCTGACTATCTAGACACTTGCAGTCCAAATTTTAGTGCATCTCCAGCCAATCACGTCGTTAAAACAATAACAAGCATGGACGTAGTAAAATTCATTTATTTATTTATTTGCAATTTACAATATGGAATACTGTGTGCGAGGGGACTTTGGAAAAGCTATTTTAAAGCAAAAGTGCTGGAAATAGTTGCTGAAAACAGTTAATGGTTCATATTATTACTGGAAATGTTATGTGTAAAAGCCTTTTAGAAGTAACTACTCTTTTTATTAGACTCAGTTCTGACAAAGCAATCAAAGCTCATCAAAACTAATTCATGAATCACCTGGAGCAATAATGTCAGCACATGTTTATGTTGGGGATTGTTTCTACCATGGGGATTATTCTACTGAAAACAGTACACTTGTTGTAGTATTCAGTATTTTTATTGAAATACCTGAAAAGAACAGCATGAAAGGGCAACAAATAATAATAATAATGATAATAATAATAATTGTTATTATTATTATTGTTATTATTATTATTATTATTATTGTGTTTTTTAACCTATTGTTTACTCAGTATCTCAGTAAATCTTTAGCCTTGAATGACGTAACATGACAGATAAATGAATGACATAAATCAAGGTTATGTTTCTCTAACTTGAATACATGTTTTTTAGATATGGGGAAATTGATGTATTTATTTATATTTTGTGTTGTCATATTCTTCCCAAATAGGTTTATTGAAACAGACTGTAGTGTGCTGTTAATACATACATTATGCTCAAGAATTGCTGATGAATGAAGAATGAATTGTTATACATCTTTTTGGAAATCTGATTGTAATTCATGATATTACCAATGTCATGAATTACAAGTTACATGTAAGGGTAACTTGGGCATGTCATGTTACACCTAACATAAATTTTTAATTGACAAACTGAACTTCTCCCACAAAAAAAGACTTAAATCTTAAACCCAAGAAATAATGCCTTTAAATCACTTCTGTGTCTGTTTCTCTTGAATGGAACATCCTTATGCAGGGGCGCAGTCGTAATTCCATAGAAGGGAAGGTATATAAAAGCCAGCAGGTAAAAATATGTTTAATCTGTTTCTTTGTTGTACCATGAAGGGATCTGAACCCGTAAGTTCACCAACCTCGTTTGAAGCTAGAGGTGATTAGAAAGTTGCCCTATTGGATTTTAATGAAATAAAACTACTGTTATCAGAATGGAAAGGCAAGTGCAAATTAGACAACACACTAAATCTGCCTGAAGAATTCTTTAAGCATTGAAAGCATTCGGATGGTGCCACAGTGTAAAGAAGTCAGGAGGTGATCATTTATGTTCAAAAGACATTTCTTATATTTTTAAAGGTAGGAACTCTCCTGAAGTGCTCATTTCTGGAGCAATTTACACAGTTCTCCTGTTCCCTGGGTGTTTTTTTGCACTGGAGATCCAGTTAGCGGCTCATGTTGTTACTCCAACTGATTTGTTACTGTCATGCCTGTGCCTCGCCCTCATCATCCCATTCACCATGGGACTGAGCCTGGCATGTCCCGTTCCACCTGTTTTCACTCTGGTTTTGGTCTCTTCCCCTCACCTGATAGGGGCCTAGTGGTTAGGGCTTTGCTAGTGTCATCACTGAGGTACCCTTGAGCAAGATACCGGCCCTACACACTGCTCCCCGGGCACCCCTTGCAGATGGCAGCCCCCTGCTTCACTTGGTGAATGGGTTAAATGCAGAGAAAGGATTGTTCACACTCTGTGCTGTGGTGTGGTGGTGGCTTAATGGGTAGGATACTTGCCTCTGGACCAAGAGGTCATGGGTTTGAATTCTACCTTCAGCATACCACCACTGGGTTCCCGAGCAAGACCCTTAACCTCAAGTTGCTCCAAGGAAACTGTAGTTAGGGAATGGAAGTTGCTTTGGGTAAAAGAGTCTGCTAAATGTAAATGGTGTGGCCTGTTCACACGTGGCTATAAGGGGCCACTTTTCTTTATTGTTTGCACTTGTTCTGTATTCCTCTTTCTCCCTACAAATATCCAGCCTGAGTTAAAGTTGCATCCGTTTTCTATTGTGCCTTGCGGCTAGCATTGCATGTTAGCTTGTCTGTTTTTTCTTGAAACGGATTTGTTAATCAACTGTTTCTGTAGAACTGGACTACTTCTGTTCACCTGTTTAACTGAAGCTGCTTTACACCCAACGATGTTTGTTCTCCTACAGTCTAAAACCGGTGTTTGTTCTACAGACTCGCCATTTGCTGCTTTTTCTCGCGACGCGTCACCGCTCAGCTGCTCGCCAGACCTCCACCACACCCCCCCCCCTTTTGGGTTTTCCCCACCTACTTGTGGGAAAGTTCTTGTGTTTTTTCTGTTTAGTCTAATACCTCATGTTTATCCACTCTGACTTGAGTGCTTCCTTGGTTTTCTGCTCCCTAGTTTGCTGCTACAAATAAAGCTTCATGAGTACCTGATATGAGGGTGTCACTTTTCTGAACACACCAAGCTATGATGATAGTTATAACCTCAAAATTCTTTGTAAATAAAAAGCCACTCCTTTTTTAGTCCCAATATTGACTAAGCAATCAAAAGTCATAAAAACTAATCCATGACCCACCTGGTCTTAGAAGGTCAGCTGATGTGTGTTGAAATCTCAGGGGCTGTGGGGATTATTCCACTATGAAATAGTACACATGCAATCAAAACACAACTCATTAGAATGAGTAAACCACATCCAGCGTGATGGGATATTATGATGTTGCTGTTATTCAAAACAACCAGATCAGCCTGGGTGCCATTTAGTAATCAAGTCATTGCTTTTTATATCTCCGACCCATTTGGCTGGAAAGGTTGAATTAAATATTTGACAAGATTGCCTATGACAATGCGCCATTTATCCAGGTTATGCTTGCTCGTGTGTTGTGTGAAAGGCAGTATTAAACCCAAAGGTCAGTGGTGATCTGTTGTATTTAGCCAAGCTGATACCAGCAGATTCCGTAAACACTGAAGGCCACTGAGCTTATTGGGCACATACATATTTAATATAGTTTGTGAGTTGAGCCATATGGTGACATGGGCTGGGATTATTACCCCCCAGTGAGACTCAAATCTGTGTCAATGAATCAGCTTACACTGCTAGTTCATAATACAGTGATATCTAGCAAGTAGAGGGACACTGATGTCAGAAAAAATATCTGTCTAACAGTTTAATACATTATTAAATATATTATCAATGGCACAATGGGCTGACTTCCAATCTTCCGATCATGTAAAAATGATAGAAGGTCACATACAAACCTTGGACTTCCAAGTGCTTTAGGCCAAAGAAGTGAATTGCTTTGATTTTAACATGATTATTCCAATATTGTAAATAGTACTACTCTCATACAAGGCTTTGGACATATTGGAGAGGGTCTACAAGTTAATGGTGTGTGAGTGCATAATCCAAGCACAGGCATAACTAAGCCCCACATGAATTGACATAATTATGCATTATTAACATCCTCATGCAATAATAATCAGTTGCTGGTTCCAAAGCCATGCAGAGGAATGCTTTGATGGCTTGTTTTTTATGCTGAGTGGATCCAGTAGGGGGCAGGTGCCCAACAGTTAGACATGCCCTTGCCACTTTACTGGAAGGGGAAGGGGAAGTCTCAGGCTTCATTCCAGTTCTGCACCAGTGGGTTTGCTCTGTGGCGACTCTTTTTTTCATGAATTCCAATTTGGAATGAAGACCGCTGCAATATTTTATTGTGAAGAACAATCTTGTAAAGTAATCTTGGATGATGTACCAAATCTATCGATTCTGATATCCGAGGAGCAGTGTGTTACGTAAGGCTTAAGAGGTACTTACACAAGTGTTTTGGAGCGTATTGAGATAAAGTCATTTTTCAAATGTGACTTAAAATCAGTTGCAATGGTTCGACAAATTACATCCAATTTCCAGCCTGTGGTGGTGGGAACCAAATTCTTACAATGAATAAGGGTGCTTTAACAACTAGCTTATTGATGTGGAGCAATCAGGCTTTTTCTTTAACTTGACCCATTCTGACGGCTGTCAAACACTTCCCCCGTACTCAGGTGCTCACTTACAGCTGAGCCATAGCTGAGGCAGAAATCACAGTGAAAGCTGGCTCATTTTGTTGCTGGTGGGAGAGTTTTATAATGTTCCACACTAGCTGAAGGAATTTAATATCAGAGCATGCCTTTCACAGTGCAAGGCAGTGCTGCACTCTTTTTATGACCTGCCTGCTTTAACATTTGATTCCTTACAAATGCTCAAATTGTAATAGTAACACATAAGCAATTAAAGCATTTGATTTTGGTACAAGGACCATAGATTTTGATGATTAAGCTTTTTAAATGATAAAACCAACAGATCATAAAAATATGGTTTGGGTTTTATGCTTGGATAGTGACACATAAACACTAAACATCTGGATTTCCTAGATTTATTGAATTTTTGGGTAGTGCAATGGGTACCATTATACATTTTATCTATAATACATATGCAAAAGTCTGGCAGTATGAGTCCGCTTAATTTACTGCACAAATTATATAAGAAAACAAAAACATGTACAATAGTTATGAATGCTTTTGTTTAACTGCAAAGCGTGTACTAAACTTAGCAAGAACAATTATATATTCAAATGTGTTTCTTGAAATAGACATCTATATTTTTACTTGAACATTCACAAAAAATAACAAATTATGCATATTAATTTCAACTAGGGTGTTCTGATCTGTCCTATCACAGTACATGTAAGGGATATATCCTTACATGTTACATATCATTTTGGGCAGCAATGGAAGCAAATGTGAAAGTAACAGAATGCTTGTATCCCTGAAAAAATAATGACCAACCAAAGTATAATCAGGCATATAAAGTAGTGCACTTCAGTTATTGCAGTTGTAACTAAACTAAACTTAGAAGACAATCAGAGATCTGTCATTTCATTTACTTTCCATTTTTATTTTATTTGTGTCCCAAACAAAAGCACAGGAGTAGACTTCTCTTGTTCTTTATGATTAGTCTGATGAAAGATATCAATAAATTAAAAAAATGAATGCAGTAAATCTAACAATAAAGACAACATGCAACATTTTTTATATAGTAATAGAAAGTGCAATAGCTCTAGTCACATATGCTGATCCATTTTGGTTTGACATGGATATCAGCTTCTCTGCTGGGGAAAATTTAAAATCTATTGCCCATCTCTGAATGTTGGACAGATGTGGACTACTTGAGCACTGAAATATATGTCGCTCTGGATAAGAGCGTCAGGTAAATGCCGTAAATGTAAATGTAAATGTAAATGTAAATGAGTGTATCGTCAAAGTTCTGAAAGATTTAATTATTAATAAATCTAGAAGGATTACCAAGAAATACTAATACTAAACATACATTTGTTTAGTACTACAAATGTCAACTTTCTACAACTTCCACCTCTCACAACAATTGCATAATTCCTATGACTTCTGCATTCCACAAATGTCTCAAATATTGCTTTTACCGAAGGCTACATCATCAGAATCTAAGCAGCTCATGCATGAAATTAATGGAGGGAATGATATACTGTATCTGAGAAATGTCAGGGACCGCTCGCTTTGTAAGACAAACACTTCTGGTGCTAAATTACGCTCACCCCGGCACATTCTCCACACTCTACTTAAACCTTCCATGGTGTAAAAATTGATGTCATTTTATAGTGCACAGTGTGCAAACCGTGTTGTCTTTTGTCAGCCTTAATAAAAGTTGCAATCGTGGGCTGAATCTCAACTGACTGAAATGCCACACACAAACAAAGCATTATAAGTCAAACAAAGAGCCATTTGGCATTCGGACACTCCCTACTGGACATTTCATAGCTCACATGGTACAATATCTATGGAGTAGGGAGCCATTTGAGATTCAGTCAAACTCTTCATTTCAGACAATTTCAAGAGTGCACTTCTTTATGGTGTGAAATATGGAACACTAAACACAGAAACTGAAGGAGGAATGTTATTTTGTGTATTTGATTTTGAGACACCCTCGACTCAGAATGATTCATAGCTCCTTGGGTCTTTGTCATCAATCCTGATCCATCATATCAGGAGCACAGATTTTCTCCAGTTTCTACTTGTTTGGGTTTATGTCACAACAAAAAAGTTTTTATTCATGACCACAGCCTCTCTTTATCACTTTCAATTAATCAGCAGATACTTTTATGTATTGGGAAACCTGTTTTACAGGGTTTGTGCTAGGCCTCTTACTTCCTTAATGCTTCGGTATACCAAGACATTGTAGACAATGCCATGCTTCTAACTTTGTGGACACAGTTTGGGGAAGAACTTTTTCTATCCCAGCATGACTGTGTCCCAGTGCACAAAGCAAGGTCCATAAAGACATGGCTGGGTGAGTTCAGTGTGGAAGAACTTGACTGGCCACACAGAGCTCTGACCTCAACCCCATCCAACACCTTTGGGATGAACTGGAACAGAGATTTCGAGCCAGGCGTTCTCATCCAACATCAGTGCTTTTGTCCATACAGTGTATGTAAATGATTGTCCTGATTGGCTGCTCTTATATTGCTCCTTAATTAAAAAGCAACCCGGGGTGAAACACTCCTCATAATCTCAGTGTGAATGGGTGTGCTGCACAGTATGTCAAATAGTTGGTTTTTGTGATGTCATAAAACAGTGACTGTTCGAATCTTTAACTGTTTTCATACAAACAGTATGTATATAGTAAATTCTTCTAGGTTTCTTGATATGGGTCCTTTATTGCTTCACACTTTAAATGTTTGTGCGCTATTCTTGTCTGGCATGAAACAGCAGTCTGCAGATGGTGTGTTTCTTTCACTATCACATCAGAATGAAAGGAAAAAAGTATGTCAGAATCCATATAAAAAGACATTCCACCATTTACAAAGATATTTTTAATCCTCAACCCAGAAAGAGGTGGTTCATTGTCTCCTCGGGGTGTGAAAATGCTAAAATGGGCCTGCCTCATTTCTCACACCATATCTAATGCTTGCGCCCCCCCCAACCCAAAAAAAAAATGAAAGACTGCCCAGTTGCACAATTGGGAATATTTTGCGTGCCACCAGGCAGACCACTGTCATCTTCCTGCAGGTTTTAGGTGCAGGTAATGAGAAAAGATTAGCTGCCTTCCATGAGATTAAAAGGCCTGCTAATGGCAAAGCTCTGGCCATTATTTGCTACCATGCAAAGCAGTGGAATCAATTAGTTACAGAGATATTGTCACAGCAGTAAATTGCTGTGGGAAACAATTATGTGCTTCTTTTTAGGGTTGATTGCGATTTTTTTCTGTAGGATCAAGGAGTCTCTGGGTAGCAGTGTTTGCTCTTCCAGTATACACATGTTGTACGTTTTGGTGCATGCGGGTTATGTAAATGTAAGTAAAATGCATCTGGTTGCTTTACAAAAACACAGAGAATGAATGCAGTTTGATATTATGGCGTTACGCACTCTGGCTCAGACATACATAATTTATATAGCTGAATAGTTGACAGAAAGTTTGTAAAATGGGTTAAATATAGAACTTGACAGATCTGAGCGAGAGAGAGAGAGAGAGAGAGAGAGAGAGAGAGAGTGGAGCATGTTGTAGTTCCATATGCCGCTCCACACAACTCTTGATGACTGATTTAGAAAAACTTGGGTAAAGTATATCCATCTGGCTCTACGATGAAATCTGCGTGGAGTTGTCACAACAAATACATGTTCAGTGAGAAGCCTGCTAGTGTGTGTGTGTGTGCATATATATATATATATATAACATATATATATAATTTATACATATAATATGCTTATACTATCTACTATAT
>JBBIGA010095478.1:0-11138 GCA_037576975.1 Alestes dentex | reverse complement strand
AGAGAGAGAGAGAGAGAGAGAGAGAGAGAGAAAGAGAGAGAGAGAGACAGAGAGAGAGAGAGAGAGAGAGAGAGAGACAGAGAGAGAGAGAGAGAGAATTGCACTTTTATGCATTGCTTACACACACATAATTTCTTATGAATAGTTGGGAATTAAAAATCAGACACTACAGAATATTCATCATTTTCTCATCATGAATTTTCTATGTCTATTTCTATTGCTTCTCTCTCTCTATCTATTACTTCTTGACTTTCTGTCAGTCCTCTCCGGTAAATGTGTTCTACTGTTGTTCTGTAAAATTACTTATTAGGTATTTTTTAAACACATTCTTGTCTGACATGTTTGTGCGGTGAAGGTATATAATGAACAATAAAAGCACTTTCTCAGTCAGCTCTAGTATTTAGCTCTCTAATAAAATTCATTTTAACTACACAGTCAGATCTTTCAATCCACTTTTAAGATCAGTGCAAGACATACAGCGAGCACGCTCATTGCATGTACTGATAACAGGAACTCAGCAAATGGCTTCTTTCTAAACATGAAGTTCCTGCTAAAGTCTGAGTAGACTGATGAATCCACGTCTAGAGCCATTTATCCATCTCAGCGTTACCAAATTGTTGTTAGGGGTGATTGAGCTAAACTGCCTCCTCAGTAATCGACAAGTGATAAGTTTAGCATTGGTTTTTGTACTTGATTTAATTGAAAATCTCTGCCCATCTGATGTGCCAAATTGTCAACGGAAAAATATCAGAATGTTGTTCAAGTGAGAATAAAAAATGATATAAGTATTGCAGCTGCAGGTCATGCTTTGTCTAAATGTATTCAGAATATAGTCTAATTCTAACTGTAACAGAATACGTTCCTAAACACTTGCCTTGTACTGATTTTAAACAGATTTAGGACACTGAATATAGTATTCAGGTATCATTACTTTTTCAACATGTTTTACTCAGCTCCTCCACCATGCAGCTGTTATGGAGCTGGATCGGGTGTGTTGGGGGCAGAGAATGTGCGAAACTGTGCAGAGCAGAGGGTCCCCGGGACCGCACCACAGAGTCCGACCACGCACAGATCACAGAGCTTCTCTTGTACTTGTAGTGCTTCTCTATTGCATGACAAGCTTTTGCAATACGCTCAGATGATTAGAATGACTGTGACTGAAATGATGCAATAACTGATGTATTCTCAACTCGTCTGCGTGTGAGTTGGATCTGAGTTTTGCATGTGGGTCTCTGTGGCCTTCACTCGTACAACACGACAGAGGAAACTTTCTAGACCCACTCGACTGCGTTAGCAGATCATTTCTGCAGCCTTTACACAAACACTGCACAAATGGAAACACATAAAACACACACACACACACACACACACACACACACACACACACACACATACACACACAAGCAGAAACACACAAGTACAGTGTTGCTTATGAGTCAGAGGATGCCTGAGACAAAGAAATTCATACTAACAGAAAATAAATCCAAAGGAATTTTTTCATTCGCCCTTCAACACTCCCCTTCCTGCCTCTCTCTCTCTCTCTTCCTCTCTCTCTCTCTCTCTCTCTCTCTCTCTTCCTCTCTCTCTCTCTCTCTCTTCCTCTCTCTCTCTCTCTCTCTCTCTCTCTAATGATGGTAAACAGGCTCTGAGTGTTTGTTTAGTGAAGTGCAGCTTGAGGCCCAGGTGTGTGTGTCTCTTCCTGCTGATTGTGTTTTTTTTCTAGAAGTTTCATTAGACCCATCAGGTTCTCTGTCAGCTTGTTTAATTGTGTGTGTGTGTGTGTGTGTGTGTGTGTGTGTGTGTGTGTGTGTGTGTGTGTGTGTGTGTGTGTGTGTGTGTGTTTCAGGGCGATCTACTTCGCTGCGTACTCCACGGCTAAAGAGCGTCTGAGTGGTCCGCTGGTTCCGGACTCCGCCCAGGTGCACATGCTCTCGGCGGGCATCGCCGGTACGTCTCACCTTTCGCCTCCTTTCTTTCTGTCCTCAGCTCAGGACCTCCAGCTGCTTCTGGAGACACTTCGCAGCTGTTAATGTTAATTATTTACGTTAATGTTTGAGCAGCAAAAACAGCCCCCACTGTTCAGCTTGGGGAAACTTGACCTGTTCAGTTTTTGCTTATTTAGCTTTTCATGTCTCTTCTATTTTCTTTTAAAATGTTAGTGTTTGATTAATTTTTATAATAAAAAAAATACACATGGCAAATATTAATAACATAATTTCTGGGTTTTTTTTTTAATGTAAATTTAAATATACAGGTTGTACTTTTGTCTAGTAGTTTTTATTATGCTATAAACTCATGCTATAAACTGACTTTCTCTTCTAATCAGGGTTCACAGCAATCACAGCGACCAATCCGATCTGGCTAATCAAAACACGCCTACAGCTGGACGCCAGGTAAACCCCGCGCTTCGGACACGGCCTTTTATAATGAATAGGGCACCATAGAGAGATATGATTTATGATTGGGATATGATTGTTTATGATTGGGGTATGATAATCATATCCCAATCATAAACATTAATCATATCCCAATCATAAACATTAATCATATCCCAATCATAAATATGAATTATACCCCAATCATAAACATTAATCATACCCCAATCATAAACATTAATGTTTGATTGGGGTATGATTCATATTTATGATTGGGATATGATTAATGTTCCAGGTATGATTCATATTTATGATTGGGGTATGATTAATATTTATGATTGGGGTATGAATTCAGTATAATGTGATTTCAGTGTGATATATGCATGTAGTGTAATATATTAAATGGGTATATTATTTATGATATATGGAGTATGGTTTATGATATGGAGTGGTTTATGGTGTAGAGTGTGGTTAATGACTGGGGTGTAATTTGTTATTAGGTTATGATTATGAATTGGTTATGATATATACTTGAGTGTGATGTATGATTGTCTGATGTTTGATTGGAAGATGGTATATGATTATGATGAGTAAGCCCAACTGACCATGGTTCAAATGAATCACTGGAGAACGATGTCCTTGTTCTCGGTTCTCCCCTCAGGAACCGTGGCGAGTACCGTATGAGTGCGGTGGAGTGCGTGAGGCGAGTGTATCAGACGGACGGGCTGCGGGGGTTTTACCGGGGCATGTCTGCGTCATACGCCGGAATTTCAGAGACGGTCATCCACTTCGTGATCTACGAGAACATCAAACGGCGCCTCCTGCAGGCCAGAGCCGCAGCACACATGGACGAGGAGGACGAGGCGGTGAGGGACGCCTCGGACTTCATGGGCATGATGCTGGCGGCCGCTACGTCAAAGACCTGCGCCACTTGTACAGCTTACCCACACGGTGAGCACACACACACACACACACACACACACACACACACACACACACACACACACACACACCTCTGTGTGTGTATAAATATACTGTATGTGTCGGTGAGTGTGTTAACACAAGCTTCATTAAATATTCTCCAGTTTTCACTTTTAAATGTATAAAGATACAGAATGTGTGATCTCTTCACATAACAGGTGTTTAGCGCCACCTGGTGTACAGAAATTCGTGTCTCACTTTCTTCTCTAAATAAAGTCTGACAGATAACAATGAATCATTTTGAAAATGTTCATTTTAGTTAAGAGATATTAATCTTTTACATTGAAATGTGATGTATGTTTGTGTGCAGAGGTGATCCGGACGCGGTTGAGAGAGGAAGGCACTCGGTACCGGTCCTTCTTCACCACTCTGAGCACAGTGTGTCGGGAGGAGGGCTGCAGGGCTCTTTACCGAGGACTCGCCACACACCTGGTCCGCCAGATCCCCAACACCGCCATCATGATGTCCACGTACGAGCTCGTGGTCTACCTGCTGCACTGCTGACCTCCAGCTGGGACTCGCTGCTTCTCTCGGAGAGAGGGGCGGAGTTACTGCCTATAATGTTCCATTTTCTCTTTAAATACGAACACACGCACAAAGATATGCAAAAATGAACTGGAAACTCCACGTGTGTGTGTTTGTGCATAGGAAATAGAGGAGAGACAAAACCGGGGACAAAAACGTGTCATTTAGTGCCAAAATGTGCCACACTGATCTTCTGGCGTTGGAATAATAGAAGAATGTGGATGGCTTGTTGTTTTTGTACACTCGTTCCTCTTGCTCTTTCTTCGAGCCTTACTGAAGAGCTTCTTCTGGACATTGTTGAAGATCTTGCGCACTGAAGATGCCTCAGAAAAGAGTGGATCACTATATTACAGTACTGATTCACCCCTAATCCTGCCCTTCAGCCTCACAGAAACGTGGTGTTACATTGTTTCTGTTTGTGTTGGCGAGAAATGAGGACGGTTCCTGTTGTGAGGAAGTATTGGGGTGCTCTAAAAGTTGTTTTCTGAAGGGTTATACTTGGTTTCCACATTTGGTGTATTGTTTTCAGAGTACTGTGCCCTGATTGGTCAGTGCCCAGGCTGTACAGAAAGTGGGTGGAGTCGAGCCGAGTCAGGCGAGAGAGCCAATGAGAAGCCTTGAGGTAGTCGATCTTGTTCTCGCAGTTTATAACTAGGGCTGGGACAGTAAGCAATTTTGAAAAATAGAAAAATTGATCAATAGTTGTCAAAATAAGGCTTTATTGAAAAGGTACTCATTAAAACTAATGCCTTAATTTTACTTCATAACTCGTTTGTGGTTCGTGCGCTACTTTAAATGCTCGGAGCTCCGAGGTGAAGTAGAGCCCCCAACTTGACACAGCACACCCAGCAGCGCCGGAGCTTCAGCTGTGAGGCGGCGAAGACATTTTTTTAGTGGCTTGTTTTTAACCAGTGCCTGCTAAACTCCAAACTTCGAACTCTGTTGCTGTTCACACTTAAGTATTCCTTCGTCTAAATCCTCTTTTAATAAAAGCCCATTTACTTTAGTACGATAAAAGTTGCATCCACTACTCGTGCTTATAGCAAATAAAAAAAAAAAATCAGAAAGTTCATGGCCATGATTGATAAACTGAAAATATAATACCAGGCCAAGTTGTGACACAGTGTTTTTTGATCCCAGTCCCAGACCCCCGCACCCCCCGAGTTCTCAGTAAGCTTGAAAAACGTTCTCGGCCACGTTTGTAGGAGGATTGTAGGACACTGGCAAACATTTGATTTAATATAATGATTCATTCTAGTGCACAATCAGTTGTTATCGATCTTGCGTGTGTGTGAAAGGCCACTCTTCATTGATCAGGTGTGGTTGCTTTGTTACGTAACTGAGCTAATGTGAGCATGGCAGCAAATTCAGAGCCTAGTTTTGATGAGCACAGTCCAGCTTGGGGGTGCCCAGTTTTAAACTGGAACCCAGTCTAAAGTCTTTGAGCTGAATCAAAGTTTTGCCAGTGTTCGGTATGTGGGGTCGCATTTGTGGGTGAAAAATGGAGAATTGAGTGTGGGGCGGATACTTAACTGAGAAATCCAGATCTCCAGGAGAGGGGTTTAACAAAGCAGGTTTAACTGAGACAAGAACTCGGAAGTTAGAATGTCCCTCAGCTCTTTTCCTATTGGACAGACTTAACCTTCTGCTTAAGTAGTCCTAATAGACAGGTTTACTTTGGGCTCAGCTTCATATTGGACTTTTGCTATTGGATAAGCCTGACCTTGGGTTTAAGTTTTCCTGTTGGATAGGCTTAACCTTGGGTTTAAGTTTTTCAGTGGGACTTTTCCTATTGGACAGGCTTAACCTTTGGATTAGGTTTCCCTATTGGACAAAACTCAACCTTGGGCTTAACTTCTCCCACTGGACTTTTCCTACTGGACAGGCCTAATCTTGGGCTTGAGGTTTCGTACTGGATAGGTTTAACCTTGGGCTTAACTTCTCCCACTGGAATTTTCCTATTGGACAGACTGAACCGTGAACTTAATCTTGCTCTGTGAAGTCTCCTCAAATATGTTAAATATGTCAAATATGTTGGTGTGTTTGGTCAGGAAAACACTAAAGTGCGTCGCATGGGCTGCACAGGCCTGGCGCTGAAGACTACTGTATGAAATATTGCGTTTTTCTATGCACTCGACGCAGGAGAGGCGGGCCTGTGCTTAAGGAGGTGATGGTGTGTTTTATTCTCCCTGTTCTGACACTGTGGGGGGTGGGTGTGGCTGTTGGAACATGTTTGTTTGTGAATGTCGTGTGTGAAGCTGTATTTGTATAAATGTTTTGTTATTTTGGCAGTGTCGTGTGTGTGTGTGTGTGTGTGGATTTTCTTTTTACGACTGTGTGTGTGTACTGGTCTACAGGTTGATGATGCTTCATCATAACGGCAAAATGAAGTCGTTCTCTGCAAAAGTAGGAAGGAAACGGAGTCGTTTAGAATGGGTTGGGTGTGGAAGCACTCCATTCTAGACAAACTTTCACAATGGTGGTGAATGGAACCAGACGTCTCCCTTTAAAAGCTCCAGGACGGAAAGCTATTCCATAAAATGGTCATGAATACACTGTTTAAATACTAGATTTTGGCCTACAACATGGTAATGAAACTTATTTTTTCATATGTCCCAATATTTTAATCATCAGGACTCCATATAAACACCCAGAAGTGTAGGTTCACTGGTGAATTTGGAGAGTAAATAAAATGTCTATACTTGTGTTTGACATCTGGTTCCATTCACCACCATTCTAAAGAAATCGGAGTATATAATGTTTCTCTATAATGAACACTTTCACACCAAACCCACTCTGGCTGACTTTATTTCCATCTCCATCACTGATTAACGCAGAAAAAATCCACTTTGCCATTTAAATACAGTCGATGATGCCATTTTTAATGGGTTTTATTCAGACACAGTTGAGGAACATGGTGGGTGTTCAGGTGGGACCAGAGTTTTTCCTGCTGTTTCCAGTCACTGGTCCAGTGCGTTGGAGACGTTTTGATGTCTGAACGCACAGTACTGGTGCTTTGGCCTCCACTGTAGGCCGGTTTAGGCTGTCAGCGACGTGTGTTGTGATGTCCTAGATTATAAAGATTTATTTTATAGTGTTTTGAAAGGTTTAGATTTTATATATTGACACAATTAAATTTTCTCGTTGCTTACTTTCATTTTTTATTTATATATATATATATATATATAGACACATACATATGCAAATATATACATAGTTTGTGTGTATATATAAATACATACACACACATACATAAATGCACACATACATACATACACGTGTGTGTGTACATTTATAAAGACATTTTACTCCAGACCCTCAGGATCCATTGTTTCATCTTATCCAGTATTAAATTTTCTTCATGTCGATGGTAACTGCAGCACCACCTTCAGCTGTCCTTCAGGTTACCTTCAGATATCATGTCTTCTCAATACTCAACAACTGACAGACACTCACAAACAGCACAATAAAACAATAAAGAAAGTCCTGCATCAACTTGTGTCAAGTGCTCTTTCCTTCTTGGGGTATTGGACTCATACCATGGAAGACTGGTCATCCCCAGTCCAGACAGGGCACAGAAACCAACCAGTCGCAGAAATTCACCACCGTCCAGTGGGCCAGCTGGTGGTCTAGTGGTTAGGGCGTGTGCCTCGTGATCAAGTAGCCGTAGGTTCGATTCCCAAGACTGTGAGTGGCACCACTGAGCAAGATACCGTCCCCACACACTGCTCCCTGGTTGCGGAGTTCCTAACTGCCCTAAATGTGTTAAATGCAGTGGAAGAATTCCGTGCTGTTCACACTGTGACGTGCTCACGTATGGCAGAATGGTCACTTTCGCTTTTCACTTTTTCACTTTCAGCAACAGTTCAGCCCCACCCACTCAGATTGAAGTAGTAAGGACCTGTTACTTTCTAAATGAGGCACAGAACAGGGCAACCAGTTAGAACAGAGCTCATTTACATGCACTACATGGACAAAAGTTTTGGGACGCCTAACCGTTACACCAAAAGGGACTTTAATGACGCCATAAAATCCATAGACTTTAATCTGGAGTTGGTCCCCCTTTGCAGCTCTAACAGCTTCCACTCTTCTTGGAAGACTTCTGAGGGAATTTGTGTCAATTGTGTTTATTCTGTAGAGCATTTATGAGGTCAGACACTGATGTTGGACGAGAAGGTCTGGATCACAATATCCGTTCCAGTTCATCCTAAAGGTGCTGGGTGGGGTTGAGGTCAGGACTCTGTGTGGACCAGTAAGGTTCTTCCACACTGAACTCCTCCAGCCACGTCATTATGGAGCTCGCTTTGTGCACTGGGACATAAAAGGTTCTTCCCAAAACTGGGCCCAAACCCTGGAAAAGTGTCCCAATACTTTTGTCCATGTAAAAAAGAGGAATGTAGAAATGGATCGGGACTGTTTTTTGTTACATAAACCTACAAATGTCATGAGAAGACCAGGAGAAATGATGCAATAGAAGAAAGGATATTTTGTCCGGTGCTGCAGGGAGGCTAGCACAGGTTCCGACCCGGCCCCAAACCCAGACTCCATCAGAACCCTCTAACAGAGATGGACTGTCATAAATGGGAATTTCTAAACTCTTGTTACTGGGTGTTTGGGCTCAGGGGTTGGTGGATTAAACTGGTAGTTTCCACACCTGTAACACACTCACAGTGATTATTAGCTATTTTACCATCAGTACTCTATATAAACACTCAGAAGACACCTGCAGGGTCACTGGTGGGTTTGGAGAGTAAATAAAATGGCTACATTTGGGTTGGACGTCTGGTTCCCTTCACCACCCCTGTTTTGAATCCTTTAGGGTGGGATTTGTGCTCTTTAAATCACTGTCAGGCCTCCAGTGCAGCTTCAGGCTTGGATTTGAGGTAGAAGATGAAACAGGAAACGGATTTTCATATGAAAGAGACTTTATCTGTGCGCTGACAGTGATGTGAATAAAAAGCTTCTGAAGATTAAACTACACTCCTGTGGTGGGAAAAAAAAATTCACCAAGGGACTTTTATCCTTATCGAGCAGTAATCTTACTAATCTGTCAAGATTCCAGATTCACTTTACCGCCCCATTTGGCTTGGGCACCCCCCCTCCGTCCATGCTACATCTGAACAATATATAAGAGGACATACAGACATGAATAAAAACACACAAAAAACAAATCTTTCACCGTTCTGAAATGTAAACGTTCTGAAATCTCTTTAAAACACGTTGTAGTGTGTTATCCTGCCCCCTGGTGGCAGTAGCTGGTACTACACGTGATGGATCAGTAGTACTGTGTTGGCCTGGCTGGAGACTGACTGCAGGGCTGGACGCTGGGTTACACCTGTTCTCCTCTAAAACTGACCTGGGGCCTGTAATCTATTGCTGTTATATAACAGGTGCAGTTGTCCAGACTGATGCCCTTGGTGCTCAAGCCCAGGATAAATAGAATAATCCCTTATTCTTGGGTCTTTTAGTCAGTTTTAACCCTGCGGAGGCAGAGCTAAGCGTTAAAGGGCTCATAGCCTGGAGCTGTCTAGGACGGCCAATCAGAACAGAGGTCATTTACATATACAAGTCCTCATATAAGACACAGTAATAAAAGCAACCTGTTTAATTTTAAGTAAAAAGTCAACTGACAATGAACTATGACTGTGTTTGGGACATAAATGTCAGTATACAGTAAACAAAAAATATTTTTTTCTTTAAAAACACATTTTTGGTTTAATCTGTGTTGTATTTGAGCTCCATGTGAAGCACTTTGAACTGATATCGGATCTACGAAAGGTGTCAAATAATTAAATGTTATTATTATTATTAATAATAATAATAATAATAATAATAATAGGCCCTTTAAATACTGAGTGTGTGTGTGTGAGTGTGAGGACTGACGGCACTGCAGGCTTGTCTAAAGAGCTGGCTGTTAAAAGACCACTAAAAATGTTATTTCTCTGCGATTAGCTGTAAATGACCTTATAAAATGAGCCCTGCTGTGTTGTTGTAGCGTCCTGTGCTGATCTGGGGTTAAGCAGCTTGTTCAGCCGGTCAGAGTCCGTTCAGCTCTCAGCCACCAGGGGGCGCCGTTACTAACGGAATGGGTCGCAGGCTCCGACTCTTCAGAGTCCAGGTCAGCTGAGTGGGCTTGAGGGGCCCTGGGGCACAAAAGATCACCCCCAGGCCCACTATATCAATCAACCAATCAATCAATCGATGTATCAATCAACCAATCAATACTTCAATATCACAGTATCAGTACTTCAGCACTACAGTATTAGTACATCAGAACTACAGTATCAGCATTACAGTACTACAGTATTAGTATAGTGCTGCAGTGTCAGTACTCTAGTACAACAGTATTAGTACTTCAGAGGTACCGTATCAGGACTTCAGTACCACAGTATCAGTACATCAGCACTGCAGTTCCAGTACGATGATACTACAGTATCAGTACTTTAGTACTGCAGTGTCAGTACTTCAGTGCTACAGTATTTGTACTTCAGTGCCATGGCATCAGTACTTTAGTACTATATTATCAGTAATTCAGAACTACAACGTCAGTACTTCAGTAATACTGTGTCAGTACTTCAGAACAACAGTATTAATTCTATAGTACTTCAGTATCAGTACTTTGGAACAAGAGTATTGATACTACAGTACTACAGTATCAGTACTTTGGAATAACAGTATAAATACTACAGTATTACAGTATTTGTGTACTGTGGTGTGCAATGCTATGTTTACGTATGACAAACGGACTTTACATTAGTCCTTTAGTACTACAGTATGAGTACGTCAGTACTACAGTATCAGGAGTTCAGTACTACAGTATCAGGACTTCGGTACTCAGATGACCTCTGTTGGAGAGACAGTCATGTGTAAAAATGTGGGCGTCCTGGTGTCGTGTTTATTTCAGGGTAAATAACTGCTCCTCCTCCTCCACAGATCAGATTATAACCCGTTAAAACAAATTTACGGAAAATTCTGGACATCCACAGATATTCACCTTTGTGTGTTTATACATAAATATACACACTATTTCTCTTTCTCTCTCTCTCTCCCCCCCTCTCTCTGGCCAATCAGTGAAGCGCCAGTGGCGCGTGACTGATCACGGTGACGTCACCTCCGAAACAAAGTAGCTGGTTGGTTGTTACCCTTCTCTCAGCTCCGCCCCGGATCACACACACACACACACACACACACACACACACACACACAGTCTCTCTCTCCCTCCCTCAGAATGGCGCAGCTGCTGCACCTGCCCGTGTT
>JBBIGA010095457.1:0-11138 GCA_037576975.1 Alestes dentex | reverse complement strand
CACAAAACAAGTGATCAAACAAACATCAGTGATGAGTTGCAGACACTACAACAAGGACGGGGGGTTTACCCAGTACTAACCTATAAACAGGTAAATAAAAACAAGTAGATGACACAGTCTGCTGCGTTCCAGTACTTCATTCAAAGTTGCATCTGAGGGGCGGAGGTCCGCCCCCTTAGCAACCCGGACGCAACTGCCCCACCTGTGCCACACGTTTATGTTCCTACTAGGCACTAGGCCGTTCTACAGCGATAATAGTTGAAAAATATTTCTGAAAATAGTCAACAAAAGTAATAATACACCTTCAGACCTGTGGTCACCTATTTTGGGTGTGCCAGACGTACAACATTCATTTGTGTTCAAACAGAAAAAAATTAAGAAAGAAAAGAGAAATACAAAAGACATGTGAATGTTTCTGTTTGATCTTATGTACAGACTACTTTGGTCGCTCATTGCAATATGCTTTTCGGACCTGAATTGGACTTAAAATGAAAATCATAATATGATTCCTCTCCAAGGG
Source organism: Alestes dentex (assembly GCA_037576975.1). Taxonomy (NCBI): domain Eukaryota; kingdom Metazoa; phylum Chordata; class Actinopteri; order Characiformes; family Alestidae; genus Alestes; species Alestes dentex. The sequence continues at coordinate 10,618 of JBBIGA010095457.1, read as the reverse complement.
ACTGTAAGGTCTCTTCTAGAATGTCTTTAATTGATTCTGAGAGGTCAGGTAAGATCTCTGAGATGGCCTTTCTGATAAATATTTTTTCCCAACTCAGTAATTTATGGAATTAAGAAAGAATGGCACCAGTTTTTTTTTAAGATTACAAATGAAAGAAGACAAAAGTAATTAGAAATGTAACCAAGTAACATTATACATACATACAGTGTATAATGTGAGGATTTACAGATTTTATTTCTGTACATCTAAAAAAATTGACTGCTGTCATTGCACATGTCTCCAGCACAGTGACCAAGATGGTAACAGATGAAAATCAACCAAATCGTTAGTGTTTAGACATTGCAACCTTCTACTCTGTTTAGTCCAGGTAGTATTCAGAAAGACAGTCAGTTGTATGGATTTTAGGGTGTCAAAAATGAACTTCAGAATTTCTTATGTGGTACCCTCTCAATTTGTTATGTCCCATGACAGGAGCTCACAGTACTTTTTTAGAAAATTTAATACGCATTTAAAGGTTGTTCAACATGTCAAAAGTTAACAGATTTATCGTCATCCGGATAAATTATTTGATTTTGTCATCAGTTTAACTATTTCCAGTTGAGTATAATTACTATAGAGACAAATGTCAATAAAAAACTGAAGCAGCAATACTTTGAACAAGTTCGATAGCAAGACTGCTTTAATGAAGTCTATGGACACTCAGTTCCAAACTCTAATGCTTCATCTCCAGCACCAACAAGCAGCGACTTCCTGGCTTTTGGATATTTGGCCTTGTGGCTCAAGACAACCTGCAGCAGATACTGTTTCTGCTTTTCGTTTTTGTTGTAATGGAACAGTTGAAATCCTGCATCAGTTTCACTGCTTACTCATTTCAGATTCAGATTTTATTTGTCACATACACCATTATACTGTACATGGTACAACATGCAGTAAAATGCTTTTTGCAACACCCTAACTTAAAAAGCTCCACTGAAATCTTTGTGAGCAGGATAACATAACACATTGAACATATTTAGATAAAAACAACATAGAAAAGTAGGTCATGGGTCAACTTAGAACTCACTGACTTTTAGTTAGCTGTAAGCCACTGGCCTAAGAATAACTGATTACACTGGGGTTTCTATTTTGCAAAAGTCCATTCATTTCTGATACCTGAGGAATGACTGTGATTTTTTTGGAGACCAACCAACCTCCCTAGGTAGGTCAGTTACTGTCTTTGTCTTGCAGAAGCTGACTGCAGATCTGAAACAACTGATGTCTTTCAGATAATGTTGGGCAGATTTCTGGCACATCTCTTGAAGTAGCTGTGTTTAGTTGCAAAATGCATCATCCATAATCTAATCAAGGGGCCAGACTTCAAAATTGGTCTCTCAGAACTGGATCAAAAGTGGTCTCTCAGGAAACAAACAATTACTTGATTCCAAATATTTTTTAATTATAATGTCTAGATAAGCTACCAATGACAATTAAATCATATCAACAATATCTAGTAGCTGGAGATTCAACTGCCACACATAATTTTGTCACCAATTAATACAGGCAACAAATCTTTTCTTAAAATGTAATCCTGTCCCAACTCAAGCACATTTTGCATCTCTTCAACAATCATATGCATTGCTGAAGCTGGAATGAGTTTTTGCCCTTTCAATTTTAGATACAATAATCACAAATTCTGCAGAAAGGTCTTAGTGAAATTCTGTGGCAGTTCAATGCATTAGTTTGTTGTTGCATCATGTGAACATTGGGAAGCATCTTCACATGCACTGACAGTATCATTATTTCCTCTGACATGTCACTTATGCTATCCACAGAACAATCTCTAGACATATCTCTGGACACATGAGCAGTAAATGATGATTTCACAGTGAACATATTTTTTACAACCAGTTACTGGACCTGCCACAGGTCTCCCCTCCACAACATGTTCCTTTAAGTGTGTTTTAAGTACTTTGACTGGGTGAAATTGGTGCTCACACAGCAAAATTGCACATTTAAAATCTGTAACTGCAGCTCTAGCACTAACAGACGGTGCAGGCACATTGTGAACGTGATAACAATGAGTTTAAAAAGCTGCATAAATACAAAATGTCTGCTTGCAGTCAGGAAAAACACATTTGGAAAAATAACCCGGCAACGTCTAGTGTTTTACTGCAAAATGGCCTATAATCATTTTATCAGACTAACAAAACCGCCAGAACTTCTTCTTCTTCTTTTTTAAAAAAAATTTTTTTTACCTTACTTCTATCATTTTCACGGGAGTGTAACATTTACTTTAAAAATCTTTACTGCTCAATTTGAAAATGGCCTTGAGCTATCATAAATATTACCAAATTACATTAATCTGTAATGGAAAGTTGGTTGCACTGGACTTTATTTAGGTGTATCAGAGTAAAGGGGGCCGAAAACAAATGTATAATTTTCCTTCTACTTCACACTATGCACTACTTTGTGTTGGTCTATCACATTAAACCCCAATAAATTACATTTACATGGCAAATGCCACTTTATTATTTTTGTTTATTACTTTTTGCAAGGCATTGTACACACCTGTTATCAAATGTCCTTTTTTGTCTCTTTCAGCAACTGTCCAGTAAACAGTTTAGAAAACTGTTTTCTCTCCTGCAAGTGGTGCCTGTCATGCGAATATATAATCCATTCATGATCACATGGTCAGCACTACTGAAACTCACTTCCATATTGCTCTGCAGAGCATGCGGTAATGCTGAGTATGAAATTAATGGAGAGTGCTGCCCAATGTGTGCAACTGGTAAGACAACTCTTTCGATTTTTTTTTCATATAAAGATAACAACAATAGCGAATTAATAAAACGTTGCTGTTTCACTGGTGTTTTTCAGGGCAACGTGTGTACAGACACTGCTCAGGAGATTTAAGCACGACTTGTGTGGCATGTTCTCGGTTGACCTACATGGACGTTCCTAATGGGCTGACAAAATGCTTTCACTGCAGTGTGTGTGATGAAGGTTAGCACAAGTGGATTCTTTAATCTTGTTCGAATATGAATACTTGGAACATAGTCTTTGGTTTCATTTCAAGTTTGGGAGTGAGGGGAACATACTCCTTATACTGCCTGACCCATTACATAAGAACTTTATGCTAATTATTAGATGACTTTAGCATTGAGCATTAGTCATGTGGTATATGAAGAATATGCTATTAAATGATTCTTCAGTGTGCAAAATATTCGTACCTTTAACACTTTATTTCTGTATAATTATATATAAATAAACATACAGACCTATCAGTCTTCCTCGCACCAGAACCATTCACAGTCACAATGCAGCATCACACCTGAACTGTAACTGACTTCTTTCACTTCAGTAAAATTATAATATTTCTATATAAAACTGCTTATCAATCTGGTATCATCACAAGGACTTCAATATAATTTTATTTAGGACAATAATCTACTTCTATCCAACATGCTTTTTCTCATAATAAGGTATCAAGATGAAAATCATAATAGTTTTAACTAGACCCTAGATAAGACAAACTTATTAAATGATTCAAACAAATACAGTACAATGTAGGAGTTCATTTTGTTTAAAATACATGCTTGGCTGCACATATATTATAATATATTTAAGACACCAAGAACAGTGACATAGCTGACTGCCTGTCATTGTGTAACCATGAAACAAAGCTCAAAACCAGTCACCTGGCAACTCTATTTAGTACATATGTAGGTGCGTGTATGTGTGCTGTTTCCACTGATATGTGAAAGACTCATTTTAAACATTAAGTTAAAATTTAAATCACTTCCATGCCTCATTATTTGACTAATTTCTTCTGAAATAGTTTTATCATATAATGAAATGCCCTGTGATCAGGAAGTCGTGGGTTTAATTCCTAATACTGCTAAGCACCTCTGAGATGCCGTCCCCACAACCCCACACACACGGGTGCTGGGTTCCTGTTTGCGCTCTGCCTCACTTGGTGAACGGGTTAAAAGTAGAGGATAAACTTCATGCCGTTCACACTGTGTGCTGTAGTGTGTATACATGTGACAGAATGGTCACTTTCACTTTCACTGTGCTTGCCAGAGTCTGGGAACAGCACTTTTACTTTTTATTACCTGTTATGATGCAGCTACTTCTAACACTAAAATAGTCCAGTCTGACTGTTAACCTTTAAAACAGCTGAACTTAAGATAATAGCTCTTTAACTGTCAGTAGCTGGTTGCATACAAGTCCCTGTTATTTATTGGTTTGTTGTGTTTCCCTCCTCCCTCCCCAGGCAGTGGCTTAAGAACAAAGTACGAATGTAGTTCCTCTGCAGACACACTGTGTGAGGCTCTGTTGGGATATTATTGCATAGAAACCCACAACATGAACTGCAGAAAAGCCAGGAAGCACTCCACCTGCACTTCTGGACACTACATCAACCAAAGTGGTCAGTCTACATATAGTGGCCTGCTACAGTTACAGACATTGACAGAAAGGGTGATTGCATGTGGTGTAGTTTTTTACATATTGTATTCTTGTTCTTTTGTTTGTTGCTTCATAACTGTGTGACATCATGTAGTGCACGCCCTGTAATTCATAGATCAAGCCATGTTCCTAACATCCCAGCATGCACCTTTGTGTCTTAATAGGCACAGATTTGACAGATACTGTATGCAAGAAATGCCCAGAAGACACATTTTCAGATGGCTCTTTCACAGTCTGCAAACCACATACAGAGTGAGTGTGATCTGTGACTTTGTTCATATCACGGACTTGTTCTTTTGGATCTAAAGATAATTTCTACTCTTCTTCTTCTTTGCAGATGTGAATCTATGGGGCAGATAACAATTGCCCAGGGAACAAAATCAACTGATTCTACATGCACAGAGAAACGTTCTCGTGTTACTGCTTTAACTGTCTTTTTATTAAATGTGTTAATTATGTTAGGGGTGACATTACGTATATTTTATGTAAGAAGAAATGAGACATTGGAATGTGAAAGGATAACTAATTCCCCATCAGCTTCTGTACACATCTCATGAAGCCTGGGTGGAACTTCAGGTTGATCCATAGCATCGCGTCTTTGCAGGGGGGAGCCAGGGTACACCACAGCACACTGCATTTAACTCATTCACCCAAGTAAAGCAGTGGGCAAACAGCGACGCAGCGCCCAAGGAGCACTGTGTGGACATAGTATCTTGCTCAAAGGTACTCCAATGGTGCCACTAGCATTCTTAGGATTCAAACCAGGGTCGGACTGACCATTTGGGTGTAACGGGTATTTTCCCGGTGGGCCGGCGTGCTTTTTAGGTGGGATTCGGTCGGTCGTTCGGTTCATTGGTCTGACTGGCCCATTAGACTCGTACAGTGGCGGCCCGACTGACACTGGGCTGGTTCAATCAACTTTTTAAACATCACCCCTTTCGCTTTGGCCCCTACACCTGTGTAGTCCATTCGACAAAAAAGTCAGCACAGGAGTTTATTTCCTGACCACCGGCCCATAAAACACTGGTTATTTTCTTTACTGACATGGGGCTGGCCCAATCATATCTTTAAATACCTCCCCCTTTTGGCTCAGTGTCACTGAGCATGTCAGTGGTTGGGATGGAAAGAGAAAACCTAAAGGGGGTGCAGAGAAACTGCACTTCAGGCAGACGTTGCCAAATTTATCCGTGTACAGATTACAGTGTGCCAAAATTACAGACATTTTTGCTTCAGTCGCACATCCCTAACTACCAAGCCACCAGGAGTGTGTTAGTGATGATGCGAAGAGAAGATGAAAAGCAGGAGAGTGTTTAAAATGAAGAAAAGAGCATTGAGAAAGAGGAGAGATGAAGATGAGGAACATGAGAGTGAAGATGAGGAGCAGTAAGAAATAAAAGTAGGAGGATCAAATGATGTTTGGAAACAGTAGTATTTGGGTTTAAAAAAATAGAAATAAAATTATTTTGTCAAGACCAGCCTGCCTAGTAGTGGTTTTTCCTTGAACCTAAAACTGGACAGCAAATGATAAATCTACTGATCTAATATGCCATCACAACCTTGGTCCTGGAGCATCCTTGCACTGCACATATAGTTTCTTTCCGTTTTAATACACCCACTTCAAGCTATAAAATACATTTCATTAATTGCTGATGAGTTTGCTTAAGTGTTTTGTTTTTACTGCTCTCAACACACTTGATCTAACTCATCAGCAAAATAATAAGTTATTTTCTGGTTTGAAGTGAGTGTATTAAAACAGAAAGAAAATAAATGTGCAGTGCAGGGGGCTAGTATTGATTTTCTTTTCAGAATTGCTCTCATTCAGCCATGTCAGAGCATGTACAGTATGTTTCAGTTGATTCTATGGCATTTAAGGGAGTCATCAACTTGCAGAACATTATTCCAAAAGGCTTAGGGGTTATCAATGTGTTTTTGGAAAATTTGACAATTCCTGTTTCTCTTGGCTAGCAGTGATTTTCACTTTTCTACTCTCTCATGGATTTAGCATTTCTGCCCAGTCTCTTGCTAAAGGTGGATTCAGGAGCGATTGAGGCCTGCAGTTCCATAGATGTTCATCTAAGTTATTTAATGGTGTCCTTGATGAGTCGTCACTGCACTGGTTGCTGGGGGGGGGTATTCAACACTGTTCAAAGTGTCTTTCATCTGATAATAGCAAAACTGAGTAAGTGATTGAAAGGCAAGTATGTGTGCTGTGGTGTGTTCACTTGTGACTATAAGGTGCCACTTTACTGTAGCTGTACAATATCGTAAGGCCATGCCACTTATCACCAGCAGGAGGGAGCAAAAATATGTCTCCAGAAGTGAAAGGGACATTTCAGATGCGGTGACAAACCTTAAATGTAGCTGCTATAGCCAGACTAGTTTGGGGCCACTGTACTCCTGCAACTGACCCATAAAGGTTCATTTTACAAAAGTCTGATGTTTGTTCCAGTACATTTATGAATTTACATACACACCTGTAATAAAAATTCCTTTTAGTCTCTTTCGGAACTGTTTCTCTGCTGCAAGTGGAGCTTGCCATGCAGATATATCATCATCTATCATCACATGCTCAGCGCTACTGCAACTCACTACTGCTAGTGATGGAGATGAGGGAATGGAATTTGTTAGTGATGATCATTAGAAGTAGGAGTGTTTGTGAAGATGATGGAATGCGGTGTGTCAGTGATGAAGATGAGTTGTGGTGATTTAGTTGTGGAGATGAGGAGTCTGGGTGTGTTAGTGTAAAAGACAAGGAGCAACGAGGAAGGTGAGGAGTCGGAGTGTGTTAGTTGTGAAGATGATAAAGAGGAATATGTTGGTGGGGAAATCCATTTACACAAACTACTGCTCATACAGACTCGAGCTGAGGCTGCTGCACCTCTTTTAAGTCTTGGTTCCATTCGAGGTTTCTTCCTCCAGCTTTAGGGAGTTTTTTCTCACCTCTGTTGCCTTTGGCTAGCTTACTGGGGGCTCGGACCCGGATTATATGAAGCTGCTTTGTGAAACGTATTTAAAAAACAAATACATTTAGCAAATTGATGATAAAGATGAGGAGTAGTACTGAAAATGAGATACATGACTGTTAGGGGTGAGGATGAGGAGCATGAATGTGTTAGCTGGTAAAGATGAGGTGCAGTGAGAATGAAAGGTAGGAGAATCTAATAATGTTTGGAGGCAGTAATATTTGAGTTTTTATGAAGATGAGGAGCAGTGATGAAGATGTGTATTAATAATAAGGAAGAGGGGCAGAGACGCAAATGACGAGGAGTAAGCTGGTAGTCTGCTAGTGATGGAGATGAGGAACTGGAGTGTGTTAGTGATGACTTTTAGAAGCAGGAGTGTGTTATTGATGAAAATGATGAGTTGGACTGTGTTTGTGATGAAGCTGAAGCCACTGCTCATACAGACTCCAGCAGAAGCTGCTGCTACAGACTCTATTGCTTAGTGGTTAAGCCTGTACTTTAAGGACTCTTATTTTGTAGTCGTCTCCATGGTGATATTCTTTTATTAGTTTTCACTATCTGGTGTCAACCAGAGGAGCATGGGTTCATGCTCCTTTTGAGTCATGGTTTCTTTTGAGGTTTCCTCCTCGAGCTTTAGGGAGTTTTTCCTCACCTCTGTCGCCTTTGGCTTCATCACTGGGGCACAGACCCCGATTATGTAAAGCTGCTTTGTGAAGCTGAATGTGTTTAAGCATGTTTTAGTAAATTGAATGTGTTAGCGATATAGACGTGGAGCAGTGATGAAGATGAGATACATGACTCTTATGAGTGAGGATAAGGAGCATGAGTGTGTTAGCGATAATTATGAAAAACAAGATTCTGTTAGTGAAGATGAAGAGAAGATTTTTGTTGGTGATGACAATAAGGAGCAAGAGTGTGTTAGTCATGATGAGGAGCAGCAATGAAGATGAGGAGCAAGAGAGTGTTTGAAATAAGGATGAGAGCAGTGAGAAAGATGAGGAGCCCAAGAGTGTTAGTGACGAACAGAGGAGCAGGAGAGCGTTAGTGATGAAGAGGAGGAGGAGTGAGGAAGATGAGCATGTCTACAGTGATGAAGGTTGATGGAGAGTATGATTAGCTCTGGATCAGATTAATATAAAGATCAGTTAAAAGAAGCTCATCTCAGTGATTGTGTTTCAACTCTGTCCCTTGTCTTCCAGACGAAGTGTGTCTCTCCCCCGGCTCCATGGCTGTCTGAAGTGACTTATGTCATTAAGTGACTTTTTCCACTCACTTTAACGTTTAACTCCAAATATCCACTTTAATTCATTGAGATTTGGAGACAAAGCTTAACTTAGCTTAGTTTAGAGTTTAAACCTGCTGTCATTAGGAAATCACACATCTGCCATTAGATGTCACTGTTTCCAAGGTTTGACTGAGGTTTACCTTAATCCTGCAGCAGACATGGTTTAACTAGGGTTTAGGAGTTAATCCCAGTGTAAAATTAACACTGTTATTAAGGCATTAAGCATATATTAAAGCATTAATCTAGTACCTGGGCTTCCTACATGCTATATGGTTCTCACAATTCTGCAGAATATGATAAAATACAACAAAATGCAGTATTTATGTAACTACTGACCTTAACATATTTCACAACAGACTATTCCAAAGTCAATGAAGGTAAATTCATTACCAGCACACTGTTACTGCTCGGTAACATTACTAAACATCAGGTCAGAATTTGCCCAAGCAAAAGAAAGTGCTTAATAGTTTCGGGGCTTATATATATAATTTATGATATTTTTTATGATGTTATTTATTGTGCTGTGTTGTTCATGACAGAGAACAGGTAACAGAAAACAGATGGAAGCTGTAAATCAGGAATACTGATTATAGTGGTGGACTTTCCAGTGGTGCTTTGTGCGTTGGCCTTCACTCTGTTCTGAGTTTACCATGGTTAAAAGGACAAATGAAAAATAGTTTTCACAAAACCTGGTGTGAACATGCCCACTTGTTTCTCACAATGTGCCTCAATATTCCTAAAAGTGATGTTTTCCAGTTTAAAAACTAAAGCAATACAATGTTCAGGTGTGAACATTGGTGTGTGTTAAGAAAAACGGAACGTGGATAAGAGACAAGTTTTTACATTTTTTAAATCAGTCATTACCAGCCAGCTGCAGCAGAGCTTTTAAATCCTGGATGTTCAACAAGAACACAGAACGTGGGTTTTTTTCTTGGACATGTGCTTCATCAATACCGCTAGCAGATTGAATGTGTCAACTGTTCAAAGCAAAAAGTAAGTAATATTGATTAATATTGACCATTTAAGTAGTGTTAATAGTGTACACATATTTTATAATTACCATATTGTTTCAAAGTTTTGTTCTGGAATAGTGTTTCAATAATGGCTAGTTCAGCAACAGTGTCTGTAATAAATGTAAGCTTTAGTGGATGTGTTTGATCTTAGGATTTATTGAACTCAGCAGTGAAATGACATCCCAAATCCTCCAAGCAACCCGTGCAGTTTTATTACATTCTCATCAACACTCTCTCTAAGCACGTGACATTCAATAAGAGAAGAGAAATTACGGGAAAGTGACTGAGAGTGACCACCTTAACTTTCATGTCCTTGTGCAGAAACAGATCTGACAATAGGCGGCTTTATGTCAAGCTCTGAAATCCCTTTTCAGTAGAAGGTAGGTAGAGTTTTTCATCATGGGAGACTTGATATGAAGTCTATCAGTAACAGAATTGTTAGATTGATGTATTATTGAATGTAGGGCCCAAAAGTGCCTAAACTGTTCTGTACTTGGTCCAAAATCATCTGGTATTTGGTTTCATATTACAAAAGTCTGATGTTTACTCCAGTACTTGAACTTACATACTGAAACAGAGTCAAAGTCAAAGATTTATTTCTTGCAGCAAGGGAACAAGTCACACAGCAGACCAAAGTCTTGCAGAGGAGTTGTTCGAAGTCAGTTAGTCTGACTTCACCTTATATATGCCATGCTTATGTGATAACCATGTATTGTTGTTTGCCTTAAGCCTTGCCTTTAATTAACTTGTAAAGTGCTAAAAGAGCTAAAAAGTGAATGCAACCGTGAGAACAGGAACTCCAAGCAGAGAGCGCTTTCCCAAAACATTTCCTTTTCAGTACGTAAGTGAGAAAGACACACACACACACCACACACACACACACACACACACACACACACACACACACA
>JBBIGA010095446.1:0-11139 GCA_037576975.1 Alestes dentex | reverse complement strand
AAGCTTAACTTACCATGGAAATTTACCGGAAACTTTCCGGAAATTTACCGGAAATTTTCCGCCCCTTTGCAACCCTATTACTGAATATCATGCTATGATTAACAAACAATATAATGAGAGACAGACGGAAAGAAATAGATGTATGGAGAAAAATAAGGAAGAGAGCAAGCAAGAGAGCAAGAAAGAGAGAACAAGAGAGACATAAAAGCAAGAGGAAGCGACAGCAAGTTAAGAGAAAAGGTCAGTGGATATCATGTATCTGAAGATTAAAGAACCAAATGTTCTACTCCTAATTGTCCTTGAAGTGTAATTACACTCATCTATATCCATCTCTCACACAGACACACTTACACACAGCTAACAGTACGATATGGTGCTGACCAGTCACCTAACTCCTCCCTCCTCTAATAGAATAATGAATGACAATATCATTAACACCTCAGGTAATATTAAAAATAATTTTCTACATTTTTTTAATTACTTAGTTCTAGCCTTTAATTAAATTACTGTAACTACTGAATACTCTAACAAACAATTATACATGTGGCTGTGACAAAGAATCTTGAACAGAAATGAGAAAATACAGTTCTTTATTTACATATTTATTTATATATTGTAAAAGCTACATGATCCAACATCATGTTGATGTCAAACTTTCCCAGTACTCTCAGTAAAACAGACAAATACTGTAGGTTCCATTAAAACAATAAATGTGGCCTAAAATCAGTTCATGTTGTGTCTGCTTAAATTCAGAAAAACATTTTGTTTGTAATTAGACTAGGACAGCCAAAATAAGGGGGATACATTCGATTAATTAATCTAAAAACAATAACACGTTAAAATGACCTGTTTAATGGCATTCCGTTATGCCCTTTGGCCCAGTGCTGTTTTGGCCACAAAGGCTTTGTAAAAATTAAGCAGGCACACGAGAACATTGACGGGTAAAAAAACACCCAGATTAAACTGTTCATAGAAGCACCATTCTCTGCAGTTTCTGCAATAAGAAATTTTTGTACCATCAGAGAACTTGAAGTCTGAAATATCACCCGAACAATAAGCATTTAAAAGCTTAACCTGAGCTAGCTTAGCCCTGATGCTAATGCTAGCAGCTAGCCTCCTCAAGGTACACTTGGCCGTGATGACAACGTACGCTTGATCTGCCAAAATTAATTTGAAGTACTCATGCATTTTTAAATACTTCCAGAGCAAAAGTGATGTATGCAAATAAATAAGATTAATCACAGAGCATGTAATAGAGATTTTTTTTTTAATCGCTTGACAGCCCTTATTCAAATGAAATCCATTTTTCCATATTGCATCACACAGTTCACCTGTGTCCCACAGTAAGTGGCCTTGGCCCTGTGACCCTGAGTAAGAACAGCCACCTGCTGACCTTTAGGGCAACATACATTCCCAAAATAAGACACGGAGCAAAACAACACGGCCAGAGACCTTCAGAAGCCTGTGATGTCAGGTTTCAGCCGAAAGGTGAACCACGAGCCTGAGATGCCAAACTCATCGAAAACAGGACGTGCACCGCCGTCTCTTGGGATGGGTTTCCTTATGACTGTGTGGGTTCAGTTACCAAAACAGTCATAATTCACTTTTCTGACCATTTGCTTTTATCTTTATCCCAAAAAATTACATGTAACCCTGGTGCATTTAAATGACCTCTGTTCTGATTGACTCATGCTTTGTGGCTCGTTTAAACTTGTTTCAAAGTAAAGGGGCGGGGCTAATGTGCTGTAGTCTAAATAGGCAAGTAAATGTCAAATGCTATTCATGAAACTTGAAAAGCAATACATTAAAATATTTTACGAGGAAAAATTATTTTTATTTACATTTTTTTTTGTTTAAGAGACCATGCTGCAACACCGAGATCCCCAACTCTAGTCTTGGACGGCTGGTGTCTAGCACCCTGATCAAAGACGCCTCTCTATACTTACCTGTTAGCTGCCAGATGTGGGTGTGTTTGAGATAGGGCCCACTAAACTGTACTGCAAACCAGGGCTGCACAATATATCGTCCGCTAATCTTGATCACGATATCGGTCTCTGCATAGCTGGTATCCCAGAAGTTTCCATGGGTGAGTCTTAATTTTTAACCATTAAAGATGCCGGCGAATTGGGGCAACACATGGGACAATTCTCCAACATCATAATTTTAAAGAGAGTATATACAGTCACCCCTCATTTCTTTATATTTACCTAAAAAATACAAAAAAGTCTGGTTCTCTAGAAGAAACGAGGAGTGGCTCAATCTCCAGCACTGTACATATTCTTAATCCTGCATAGTAAAACATGCAGGATGTGTGTAAAGTCAGATGTGTTGGTTATTTTTGCTTCTGATCTAAAGTGCAATGCCACCAGTCTATAAGTTTCCATCACAGTGTTGTGGTGATTTCAGCAGCACTATAGTGTGCATAAATTATGCCACTATGGAACCAAATAGCAGTAAGTAACGAATCGAGATCACGATGAATGTCCTAAATTTAATGTGCGTTACTGTGCATTCTTGGTCCGTGTGAGTGTGTGTTAAAGTCAAAGAGGACACAGACAACATGAGAGAACAGTGTAAAAGATTTATGTGTGCTGGGTGAAGACACTCATGTTGGTCGGACAGCCCAGTTACTGAGGCTCTGAGTTACATATTGCCTCATGTAGCTCAGATTTCTCTCATAAAAATGTACCGTCACAAATTGACCAGCCAAGAATACCAGCCCTGCTGCCTCTGGCTGCCCTTCAGCCACTCTGCCTATTCGCTTTTATGACTCTGCTGCATCAGCCTTGAAGGACATTCTGTGCAGTCTGCTTTGGTCAGGAAGGCATTTCAGTACTGAAGTGCAGGTCTGGCAAAAAATCAAATTCAGCATCTCCTCTTATTACAAACACAGCCGAACTGCAGTTCACACACTCCCAGTACCTGTTAGCTACATCAGCCTCGCAGCTCCAGTAAAATACGTAGTAAATTATTTTTGCAGAAATTTTACTTATGGTAAACCATTTCAGCAGTAGTTTAAAAAAAAACAAAAAAAAAAACCAATAAACTATTTCAGCAGTAATTATTTTATTTATAGTAAACTATTTCAGCAGTAATTTTATTTACATATCTATTCCACTTATATCCACCTCTCTGACTGACCAAAACATTGTGCATATAGTAGAGTGCACTAGTATATATTACAGTACTAAGCATTTTCAGAGTACTTTGTAGAGAGTTTTCTTGTGACTTTGTACTGTATGTTGTATTGTTCTTGTCACCAAACATGTTAACATTTGGGGCAAATTTGAATTTTTTGCTGAACGATTCCTTTAACCTTTAATAATGAAATGGATTAAGGGCTCTCTGGGACCTCCTACGGGAAGCAATACAAACTGAGTTATCTATTAAATCCTGTCTATGGAACAGGCATAGCTATGGGGCTTTGTTTGAGATGGACACACACACGCTTCAGACATTTTCTTTATTTATTAATCTAAGCCGTGTGCGAGTGAGTCACCATATGCTGCTTCTTGTTATTGTGTGGTGGACTGTGTGCATGTGTGAGTGTATGTGTGTTAGTTTCTTACCCAGTAGGGGTACTTTGTTCTGCAGAAGCTCGTAGTAGGCCGAGGTGAGGATGCCCACTGGGCTGGTGGGGGTGAAGCGGCCCTCCTTCACCAGCCGCTCACACGTCCGCATTAGAGTGGCTGAGAACTGAGATGGATCCACGCCATAATCCCTCCATCCACCCACGCCATCCGCCACTCCTGCAGACAGAGAGGAAAACAAAACTCCAATTACACTTAACTAAAGTGCAGGGACAATTCAATTTTCAATACATTTTTATACAAATGAGAATGTTCTGTCAGTAACAGACTTCTGATGATTATTATTTGTGTTGTTATTAATATTAGGAGCTGGGAAAATGACACAGATATCACAATGCAAAAATATGGTAAGGATCATCATCCAGAATCTATATTTTACCATTATTTTATGGTTTTACTGCAACTGCATTGTTTGCAAGTGACCAAAAATAGCCCATTCCTTTATTATGGTCATTTTTGTCCATTAATGCCCAAAATCGTTGTTCAATGCAACACCACACTACTTGCTATTTATTTATATATGGTCCAACAACACTGCTGGACTTTACTTATAGAGAACTCAAACAATATATAAATTACATTATTCATGTAAAATCATGAAAAGTGAAGAGACCATGCTCCAAAAAAAAGTCTATGAATTTTGTCATTGATCAATTATTCTCAGCGTGACCACTATGAAACTATTTATCTGAATTGGACTGGTAAAGCCGATTGGGATTTCAAAGGGTCAAAAAACACAAATCCCATCCGATCCTGTAACAAATCTATACTTGGAGCGCACACACCTACACACCCACACAGTGATGATGTTTTTAGCTGTGTGTGTTTTCCTGTAGGGTGGTAGAGGGAGTATTAGCCTACTTTTAGATGCTCATTTTAAATGCAGATTAATGTAAAAACAGATCATTTACCACCTGTTGGAAATTGTGCAGTTTGAGTAAGGGAATTTCAACTTCTAGTTAAGAGTTTATTTACACCCAACAGGCCTTGAGTATTTTCAGAAATAAACAATATGCCATTCTTTCAAAATGTTAATACAAGAGAACATTAGACATACTTAAAAAGAGTAGAAAATGATTACATTCAGAAATGTAAATCCTGAAATGAAGGCACTGTTGGCTGTCCATGCTGAGGACATCACCTCCTGTTTACTGGGAATTTTATGGCATGTAAAAACGCGAGTGTCCTGCATGTGTGAACGACACAGAACCTGGTAAAAGTATCCCAGTAAATTCCAGTGTTTTGAGCCCTTGTTATCAACAGAACATCACTGAATAATTCAAACAGAGGTGTCTCCACTTTTATGAGGCAGATTAAGTGCCACCAAATGTTCCATCTGTTTTTCCTTTAAAGTATTTAACATTTACACTCAAAGCGGAGAAGATAAAAGACCACTTTTACCTTCAAGAAGCTGCTGTTCGCACTTCATGCAGACCTCTCTCACACACAATTTACACCACACACACAGGCCTTATGGTCCATCTTTGTGATGGTAATACAGCTGCTTTACTGTCTGTGAGAGTGTGTGTGTGTGTGTGAGAGAAACCGTTCCTCACTAAAGCATCGATATGTGTGATCAGTTCATTTTCCTTTTAAACTTTCAAAGATCTGGATAATATATTGTTTGTTATACTGGCAATATTGACCATTGCAACAATACCGTGGAAATGTGTGCAAGAACTGCATGATATGAAGAAAATATCAGTATTGGGATTTTATTGCTACATTTTGCGATTGTGATGCCTTTTAAGATATTAATGGGTCTATTTAATCTCTTTTCTGGAATTAAAAGGGCTTAGTCTGTAAATACTGTTTCAAATGGTACATTTACTCTCCCCATCCATACAGTCCATACAAGAAAACTAAGCTACAAAACATGGCTCCTTATTCTGGCTACAGCAGTTTAGCTCCGCCCATGCATGCACAGAGCTACGACCGGTCACCCTGTCAGAAACACTGTGATCGGTTAGAGGCCTTCTGTGATATCAGTATTAGAGAGACGGATATCAATGGATACAATTAGCAGATGATATATTGGCATCCCTTTTGTGTGCTGAGAGCATCCTGACCAATACCAGCTCAGAACTGTTCAGCTTCAGTTTCTGTGGCTGTTTCCATGAACTGAGGTCTTCACATGAGCCAGCCATTGTAAATAATTTTGGCCTAAACAATGCTTGCGCTGGTATGGCCAAAATTATTCACGATGGCTGGACCATTACTTTTCATTGAGGTCAATCACAAGCAACAGAATCATGATGCATGACCATATCGTGCAGCTCTTAGTCCCCAAGTGACCCCAAACAGCTTGTCAGTCCAGGGAAGAGAGAGATGATGAATTAGCGCTTAAGTTTCCAGCTCTCCTGCACTCGTCACACTAAGAGCAAGCGGAAGAGCAGCAGAGTTTCAGCAGAATCTCCCTCTTCATACATACCAGAAACACAATTTACAATAACAGGATCTGCCATTATAACACCACTTCAGAAGAAGAAAAAAATTATGAGAGAGAAAGAGAGAGAGAGAGAGAAAGAGAGAGAGAGAGAATGAGAGAGAGAGAGAGAGAGAGAGACAGAGAGAGAGAGACAGAGACAGAGAGAGACAGAGACAGAGACTGTTCCCTAAAAACATTTTCATAACTGCTGTCTCCATCATGACAATTCATTTTTTTTTTTAATTATATTTTTAAAAAGGTTTCATCTATTTTCCTCTAATGTGGTTTGGCTTTTAGGTCAATTAGTCACAACACAGGCATCTAAACTAAAGGCCAGACACGGACGAGTGATGTCATGAGGGGAACAAAAACAAAGATCTGAAGGAAGATTTTATAGAATTTGATTTAGCTCTCAATGTTCAGGCAATTTTCAGGCAAGTGTGCGAGTGTGTTTGTGTGTGCTGCAGCAGGGAAACAGATCTGCACAGTAAGTCAGGCTTTTAGGACACAGTTCTGAGAGGCCAAAAATAAGAGACCACTGCAATTAATCAATTTTTTTATCTGCATCTTGATGAGTGTGACAACCATTCCATGCCAGTCTGTTAAATTCCTACACAAACACCTCATTCTGCTTTATGAAGTACTGATTAGTGATCACCTGAATCACATCTGATTTAATGAGGAAACACTGCTGTAATCAACACTCTCCTCTCACAATGTGACCAGTTGGATGGCCAAACAGTACTAGAAGGTAATTATTGCCATTTTGTTTGAGTGAACAAGAGATTTGTTTTCTTTGAATTATTCAAGTTCTGTAAACACTGCATCATTTCTCTTATTTTGACGTTTTGTCATTTCCTTTAAATTATGCTTTAAAGAAAAATAGTTTTATTTTATCAGAACAGAGCTCATTTACATATTAGTCTTCAAGGCATAGTAACAGACAATCTGTTTAATTGTAATGGATAAAAAGAGGTTGAGAAATGGTCATGTAGGAACAATTCTGGTACATAAACACTCAAATGACATAAATGATACCTCTCAGGAGCTTTAAGGTGAAAACCTGAACTGCACCCAGATCAGTCACAGACTCTCATGACATCTGAAAAGGCCTTAGAAGCACTTTAGTCTCTCTGCTGACAGAGACACAGTTTATGGAACATGTAATGCAGCACAGTTATGCCTGTCATGTGACACCGTCACGCACCTGACACAACAAGGTCACGCACCTGACGCAACAAGGTCACGCAAACGTAACGCTGTTAAATAACTGCGATTCAAACAGCTGGTTCCACTGTCCTTAACTCATTTGAATATAGACACAGTAGAGGTGAACAAAATAAATGTTATAAATGTTTCCCCATAATGTCCCTAAATATAATTCCTAATTTATCCTTACACCATTTTCCGACCTCTGTGTTAAATAGGCTGTTTTTGTTACTGTACCTTTAAGACTGCTGTATGATTTTCTGATTGGCTGCCTTGTATTGCAGCTCATTTAAAAGGGCTGAAACACTCCTTAGAACTTCAGCATGAATGGGCGGGGCTAAACTGCTGTAGGCTGAATAAGGAGATATGGAAATCCATTGGAACCCACTGATCTGAAAAAGCTTTTTTATATATTGACTGAAGGGATGTAGGGAATTAACATTTTGAAACTTTAGCCATATTTACATATGTTAAGCCTCTTTAAGTCCAGAAATGTGATTATATGGGCCCTTTAATATACTGCAACGCATCTCAATATGTGGCAGTATAATCAGAATACTAATATTTTCTCTATATTGTGCAGCTCTGGCACAGCGAGGAGAAATATTGAATCTGCAAGTATCACGATAATATATTAAGCGGTCTTTAGGGATTCCCTTCTGTAGTTAATAGATGATATATTGTGTAGCACTATATGACATCACACAGCCTCGTAACACATGGCACTACACTGCGCCTCAACTTTTTTTTCCTTTTTCTTTCTTTCTTTTTTTTAAGACACACACCCACTGTATGATTCACGGCAGAGCAGAGAGAGAAAAAAGGACGGCATGTTCCCTTATAAACTCCCGTCTTCATCACTGCAGGAGAACTTTCCTAGAAAAACCTCACACACTCACTCACACACGCAAGATTCCACAGAGAGGACCATACAAGGAGCCCACCCGCCACTTCCGCATTCACACACCCGCGCGCTCACACACGAGAAGCACAATCCAACTTCGAACCTAAACAAACCCAAGCCACATGGTACCAGGCCAAACTGCTGGCGTTGCCACAGCGACAAGGACATAAACAACTAGGATGTGATTCTAGAGGCCCTGCGCGAGAGGCTGGAGAGCAAACACCAACACACAAATTAAAAACAGCCACTGCGTCACTGAATGGGAGGTTACAACCATCTCTGCTGCAGGCGACAATTTAAGAACATGGATTATAGTCTGTTTTATATGTCAAAAATATTAGTGAACACACAGTCGAGCCACCCATCATTTCTATTTTGCCTTAAATCACCTTGTTGCTGCTAAAAATACTATTTTCTGTCTGTCAAACTGTCTTATCTTTGTCATACAGAGTAGATTAAATGAAAGAAATGGGAACAAATGTTTTACTGTGACAGACTGCAAAGTGCCTAAAGATACTATTTCTTCACTGGTTCAGGACTTAAGGTAGATGTGCTCACTGTGTCTTAAAGAAAAAAAAAAAATTTCTCAGACATTGGTCAGGTTCAGGGACTGTACTGAAGTTTTTGGAAATCATGTGTGTCCAAACCCTCCCAGCACATTTTCAACAGTTCTGTGTCACCTGCTGGAGTTCATTTGGAACTTGTGGGTCCACCTTTTCCCTGCAGCACAATGGGAGAAAGATGTAGAGACTGTGGAGATCAAGACATCACTATTTAAACTTTCTCTCTTTCTTTGGAGGTAATTTTGGCACAATTTTGAAGAATGTTTGGGATTATTATTGTGGTTGAAGAATGAAATTTTGTCCAATTACACATAAACCAGAAGGAATTATATAATGTTGAAGACCTGAGTGATACTTTTCTTTATTCACAAAGTGAATGTCAGTCACTAAAGACTGACCTGATTTGTCTCTTCAAAACCAAGAGAGCCTTGAACCCTGAGCCTTGGTGGCTAAAAGGTGTTACTACAGACTACAAAATACTGAAAAAAGTCAGTTAACTTTGTTAACTAAACCCAACCTCACAGTTCAAGGACAGAGCAGAAGTCAATCTTATGTCATACAATGTTTTTACAGGCAAAACACATTTACCGTCCAGAAAAGCTATAAAACATCTTGGTAGCTAAGGCTTGCATGCAATGCTGTATGTATAGAGATGGATGTAATTTAGTGCTCCCTGAGGATAATCTCAGTAGCACTAACCTTACACATTTATTGCAAACGTGCACGGAAGACAATCAGACCCAAATCACAATTTCTAATAGTGTGTATTTAAACAAAACATTGCAGGGCTCAAGAGTGAATAAATAACGGCGCCTGTAGCTCAGTGAAGTGCTGTAGGCTCTCAGAAAACAGACCAGACGTTTAAAGCGCCAAAGCCGTGGGCGTCTGATCCGCCGTGTTTAGGAACAGCTAATTAAACTAATTGAGCTGCCGCTCATCCCTGGATGTGAGTGAACTGCATCTTCTCTTCAGGCCAAAGGCTGTTTAAGGGCCTTTAAGGCTCAGAGGCTGCCAGATACACTGGAATAACAGCAAGCAGAGTAGATGCTTTAATAAAAAGGGGAATGCAGGAAACCAAATGATTACTGTTAGGGTGAATTGCACTCTTTTAAACAGCCCACAGCAGGCAAAACTGAATTGTACTCCTTTTTTAAATTGATCTCAATTTGAATCAAAACCCATCATTCACATCTCAGACCATATGGTCCATATATGCAAAGTTATATATAGAGACACACGCACACCCCTAATCAACCTGCAGCAGGTTAGCCCCACCCACCAACAACAACTATATAAGTGTTTAACTTGTGCTTCTGAATGAAGCGCAACACAGGCCAGCCAATCAGAAGATTTCATTTTCATATGCTTGTCTTGAAGGCACAAACAAAAACAAAACAGCTTGTTTAATTCTAATTGAAAAAAGGAGAAAAAAGAATGACAAAATGTGGACCTCAGGAAAAATAGTATGAAATAAAAATGTAAGATATGTACAATAAATGCGCGCAATTAGAAGTCACAAAGAAAAGGATGGAAAGTTAGGGGTTCAGAGCGGTAAATAAAGCTTGATCCAAAACAGAAAGGCCAGAAGCAACACACTGTATATACATAACACACTACCGCACCATTTCCCAATTCAGTTACAGACCCTGCCCTGTAAATGTTATCCTCAAGCTTAAGAGGAAAAGGGGATCAATAAAACTATTCAACAGTGAGAAACTTCAGTGCTGGTGGTATCAATCAAATTTAAGCTTTACTGACTACTTGGAGATGGAAATCCAACACACCCATGTAAATAATGCAGCTGGTCAGTGCCTTCAGGGTTCCAGGGCATCTTAGCCTGAGACGTCAGGTGTTTGGTGACCGCTGGAAGTCAAAGGTCACCTGAGGTCAGTACAGAACCAGCTGCTCTTGTCCCTCCAAATGAGCGTGTGAACGGCTTTTACAGAATACTTTAGGAGCCAATCTAGAATTATGCAGCTCTAGAATTATTTTTTGTGACGGTAAGGTGACATACGCTGAGGAATCTGATCCCAGATCAGTCCTCCTTTGTGAAACAGTGAAACACTAAATTTTGTTCATTTTTACAGCTCACAGTAAATCACCACATGGTGTGTGTGTGTGTGGGGGGGGTATTTGAATGGAAATACTGGAGTGACCATTGACGGCCAGTATATGTTAGATCGCTTGGCCGAGTGCTACTTTCACAAGGACAAATTTCAACTCTAAGATCTCGGCTGATGTGCTATAAATCATTCATTTAAAAGCAGTAAAACCCTACAAAAGTGACAGACCAGACAGGAGGACAGAAGGCGCTGGATAGGGGCTGGTCTGTCTCTTCCCCACACGAGGCCCCAAATCAAAAGAAACAAAAGAATCTCATGCTGGAAGAAGAAAGCAGAAAGGCTCTTTGTTTGAGGAGTTTAAGACATGCTTTAAAGTATGTGT
>JBBIGA010095417.1:0-11141 GCA_037576975.1 Alestes dentex | reverse complement strand
TCAGTTCAGGCCAACACACTGAAGGTGAAGACTTTTACCAGTTTTACAAATGTGGGTTTTATGGCAATACACATACACAATTTATGTGTTTGTGCTTCTAAGTTCTAACAAGGTTGGTTGGCAAAATAAATGTAAATTCCGTGACTGGAATGGATGTACAGGATTCTTCAGTCTATAAGATAACAATAATATAATAATAAGACAACCTTGTTTGTACTGTGAAATAGGTTTGACTGAAAGAAAATGTAGATGTTTTCTATTCTACTAGGTACTTATACTACATTGAGTTGACTGGGTTAAATAAACCATAAAAAAAGACAAAAATATTACTTTCACTGACTAAAACTAGACTAATCTGTCGTCAGTTTTCACTGACTAAAACTAGACGAAAATAGTTGTGGATAATTTTGACTAAAATAAGACTAAAATGCTCAGACTTTTAGTCGAATAAATTTGACTAGACTAAAAACAGTTTGGATGTGACTAAGACTAATAAAAACTAAAATGACAGCTTGATGCAAAGACTAGACTAAAACTAAAATTAAGACAGGCCGCCAAAAAACAACACTAGAAACTGGTCAGGTTCTGGGACTGGACTGAAAATGAGAGTCTTTGAAAGTCCTTCAGGAAGCCTGGAGAACTGTTCCTCAAGACTACAGTAAAAAACAGAAGAAAGTCTGACTCTTTGGAAGCAGAATATGAAGAAATGAGGAGTGGCTCAAGACTTTTGCACAGTACTGTGTATACTGAGATAGATTCTGTATTCCTATATAGCTTAAAATATTGTAATATTATTAATATGCCAGATCATCCAGCCCTATCTTGATATGACATACTCAATGTAGAGACAAAGTTGAATTATTTTTCAGTCAATTATGGATACATATGATGGAATTATCTGTATGTGTTTAACCTGTATGATATGTTCAAATTTACTAACATGCTTTATGCTTGGGGTCAATTTGTGCCATTTAAACCTCCAGAAAGGTTTAGCCTATGTATTTTAGAATTATGTTTCTTTGTTGATTACCTAAATAGTGCTTTAAATAAAACATACATCCCACAGCAGGAAATATCAAATTTCAGGTGGAAAATATGTTTCTCTCCCCATGTCATGTTATCTATCAGTGGTTCTCATACTCCTCTGGGTCTGATTATACTCAGTTATGGCCCTAAATCAGAGGGAAGATTATAAATTGCAAATTACAGCATATTATTCTTAGTATTACCCAAAACATCCAAACAAATGCGTGTAAAATGTTGACATTTTTTTATACATTCTATAAAACAGCTCAAACAGCAAGGGGTCAAACTGAACCCAAAGAACATCAGTGTTTACGAAATGTGTTTACAAAGCACACAGAAATCATGTTAATTTTGTGTTTACCCAGTTTGTCCCCCATTAAATTAGGAAAAACCACGTAATATGAAGCGAATAAAGGATGACAATTATTTATTTAGAGACATTAAACATTGAATGAAGTAAAACTGAGCCCAAAACATAAAAGGGAGGATTAAAAAGTTTATTCATTTCTGTTTAGTCCTCAGAGGGAGAGAAAGACAACTCGGCGCCCTTTAGCCGCAGCACCAGCTACAGAACAGAGACCCCTCAGAAGACAAACAGATCAATAGGTGTTATAGCTACAAAACCCACAATACCACCCAACAATTAATGGTTTATACTCTAAAATTTCAAATTAAGGACCTATTTTCCGCATGTAAACTTCGGCCCGAAAGTGAGCGTTTATTAAAATCAAAACAGCCCCTTACCGAGGAGACACTCTCCACACGAGTACGTCACTTCATAGTTCCGGGTAGAAACCGAAACCAGGAGGAACGCTCGGCAGGGTCAGTATTTTCTGATTGTAGTAACTATCAAATGGCTTAGATACACTCAGCACACGACTAACATATTTTATCTGTGAATCACACACGTATGACATACTCGTCTGGTCTGCTGTGATAAATCCTCATTGATTTTTAAGAGAACATTCATAAAAATAAAATACAATATGAAGAGAGAGGTTCCACTCAAACTGGAGTCATCGCTTCTCCGAATGGGGTGGTTTAAAAGTGTAAAGTGCCCTCTGCATTTAACCCAGTTACCAAGTGAAGCAGTGTGTAGCCAGGAACACTGTGCCCAGGGAGCAGTGTGTGGGAACGGTACCTTGCTCAAGGGTACCTCAGTGGTGCTACAAGCAGTCCTGGGAATCAAACCCACAACCTTCTGATCGCAGGTGCAACACCCTAACCACTAAGGCACCAGCTGTCCCACAGTTTGCTGATTTTTCCCACTCAGGTTTGAATTAGCCTGATATATCAGGTGTATTTGTGAAAGCAAATCACTAATAGTACCAGGATTAAAGAACTGCATCATGCATTTGAAGTGGTTCGCTTGTAGTTGTTAATCGCTACAAATAATTTTCTGTATACTGAACTGACTGGAGGAACAGCTGAGAGATCTATAACTGAGAATTCAAACAGCACGACAACATTGCTGATACACTATGTAGGCAACTGTGTGTGCATTATGGAGTCATCTCTAATGCAGCTCAGGTTTAGGCCTAAGCCATTCATTTAGGCTTGTAAAAGGTATCCAGGTCTGTGTCATTCATTTAGGCCTGTGTAATAATGGATGTTAAAACTAAAAGCTTGAGTGGTGAAGTCAAATGAATAAAAGGCTTCAGACTAAAATCAGGACTCTAGAGTCTGAGCTACTTTTGTTGTACCACACGACAATGTGGCCTTATTTGAAAATCAAGCCAGGCGTAAAGACAGCTCAGTCGTACTGGTGGGTTGACACCTAAACATGTGTTGTGCCATTAAGCTGTTGTTAGCCAGTCTTCCTGGTTTTGGCATCGGCTCACAGCACGGGCACAGTCAGCCACCAGCTGGCAGTCGCGGGCCTCAGATAAGGACTGCTCAGAGATGGCACTCGTTCAAAAAGTTTTCACTTCCCTAAACCCCTCCGCTGCAAACGAGGATGGCATGTTCCTGCAAACTGGAAGCTTTGTCTCAGAATCTCCCCTCCAGTTTGAGGAGTAGTATCGTCAGGGAACGATCCATGCACACACAAAGGAAGTGCCGGGAGAGAGGGTGCCCTCGAGTAGATGAAAAGAGCTCAATAGGACGTTGCTTTTGCTTTGCATTTGATGCAAAGTCCTCACGCCTGAACCAAACCTAAATGCATTGTCCCAGATTGATTTTTGTGCTTCTTGAGGACCGCTTGGAAGATGACCACGGCTATATTCTGTGCTAGCATTCTCGGTTTTCAGGGTACGGCCATATTCTAGGCACAAGCCTCAAGGAAAATGCCGGAATACAATAAGGGATGTGGATCGGGAGCACCCGCAGGGCTAAAGGATATCCAGCCGAGCAGTGATCGCCCCCGGTGCGCTTCCGCCGAGACCATGGGGCTCCAAGCCAGGACGCTCTTTCTGGTGCCCCCGCTTTGGCAGGTAAAACGTCCGGCAGCGGGCGCCAACTTTCTGTTTGCTTGGCGCAGGATTCTGAGGAAAAAACATCAAACTGGAGAGAGGCACCTCTTTTCGGATGCTAGCTGGGAACGGAAATCGTAGGGAGTGCCAAAACGCATTGGGTTGGCACCAGATGAGAACGTCTTGGCAAGCTTGTCACCCCCCCCTTTTGCCCTGCTCGGAACACATGGCACGGCGGCGGCGGCATCTGGCCGAGCTGACTCCCAGCAGCTGCGCATTGTCTTCACCAGTTGGGATGCTTGGCACTGCCACTTCATCAACTACCTGTGGCTCCTCTCGGGTGCAGAGGGGCCGATGAATTATTTGGCGCCGCAGCTGCAAACTTGACTTCTTTCCAAGAGATACAGCCGCATAAACACAAGCCACACATTCTCACACGGACACACTGAGCAGGAGGGAGATGGTGCCGCATCTGGACCCATTTGACGTGGTGTTATCTGTGGAATAGCTGCGGCCCACGACAACTTTTGACATTGAATACGCAAAATTCTTCGGCTGAGGGTCTGCATGGGATTTGCACACTTACTTTGGTTGTCTCGGCATTTGATAAACCTCCTGCAGAAGAGTATGGAGTTCTCCACAGTTTTTTTTTTTAGAAGATCATCTCAGGCCCTCTTGACTTCATGTGGAAAGCTGAGCTTATTCCATAATTTACATTCTCTGGTTAACACCAAAAACACAGAGATCTTTCTTAGGAGTTGCGTCAAGCTTCAATAATATATGGTGCTTTCCATCTGTGCGACAAACATGTGTGGCTGCTAATTAAAATGTCTACCATTAGGGATGCACATGTTCTCTTTTCCAGGATATTCCCAGAGCTTTTGAGTCCCTCAAATGCCATTCCTTCTGAGGTGATTACAAAGCTCTTGCTATTTGGAAGAGATACTTTGTCTTTCTTTTCTAGGGGTAGTACTGTCATGTTCTTTAAATGTTGCAAAAGTGGTGGAACCTCCGGAGGGATCAACATGCCTCAGAACTTCTGAATAAAGCATCACGGTCGGCATATTTTATGATGCACCGGCAGGGTTTTGCTCATCTCAAAGTGGAACAGCTACGCCAGTGCCAGGGAAAGCATCTGACAAAGACACATCATGGGCATTATTTTTTTAAGTGATCCAGACATCCATTTCATCTGGGAGCCTGGTGATGACTTCCGTTGTGCTCCACGACCTAGATTGGATTGAGTGGGTTTTGTTGTTTTGTTTTGATATGTCTTTGCGATGGGTGGGGAGGGAGGGGGCACCAGATTTTATCTATCAAGATTCAAAAGGAAGCAGCTTGGTAGTGTTTTTCGGGCTCAGCTGATGGTGACACACTGGGGTTTGGCTCCATATATGGCGGGCTGACCCACTTTAGCCCACAGCCACGTCCAACTGCTTTATGTCCTGAGCATATGTGTGGTGGCAGGAATAAGCGATCATCACGGCACGGGACAGGGAAACACACGCTGGGCTATGACACTTCAGCAGGCTTCCAGCCACCATCTTTTCTGGAGCATATGTTGGTGATGCTGGTCCTTCACAATGGAGGATCTGGAGGAGAACCAACCTCCTACCTCTGTTTTTATGATTTCTTTTGTGAGGCATCGTGTTGGGGGGAGTGGGATACAGTGTGAGGCTGAAAAGTGTGTAAGAAAGTGAATGCTGTAGTTTCATAGAAGGTTCAGCACTTCATCCGAAGGTCCCATACATGGGCCACATTTCTTAACTCTCAGATAACTTCATATTGGTCTCTTAACAGTTTTTGAAGTATTTATAGTAGACTCTTTAAAAAGGGTGTCTCAAAGGTCATTTGGGTGATGTCACAGATCTGTAAGCGTGAAGAATCCTTTAAAGGTTTAAAGATAATGCAATTGTTTTGTTTCAGTCAATGTCAGAAATTTTTAATTATATGGAGGTTCTTTACACTTTAAAAGGTCCTTTATGCTCACATATATATTAACAAAGATCATTCCCTGAATAACCATCTAAGGAGGAGTAATTTCAGGTCTTGGTTCTTCAAGTGGTCCTCAGGGATCTCCAAGTGGTCAACATTTATGCTTCAACCCAGTTCACAACAAACTGGGATGAAACCAGTTTGAGAAGCACTCATTTAAGAGTGGTGACTAAATCACAGGTTTTAAAAGGACTGAAAAACGACCTGTTGGTTGAAGTGAATAAATAAACAACCTATTCCTCCAAAATTAAATTGGTTGAACAACAGGGTCCACTAACTATCCCATCCTTTCCTTGTTTGGGCTAGAAAATAACCCTCTGCTCAGGTCACTTACGCTGGAAAGTGCCCAGACTGTGGCGCAGGCTGCCAGCCATGTGGGGGGTATTAGTGGTGCCCGTGGGGAAGAGAGTGTGGGAGGCACACATGCGGCTCTGCTGGTGTTCAGCTGATGCAGTCTGGCCTCGAATCACTCATGAATCACAGTTAGCAGGTGTGATTAGAAAGTCTCCCAGGATTCCAGCAGAGGCAGCGGCATGATTTATTCGATAAGTGAATCCAATGTGACGTGTTAATCATACGGGATGATTGGTGGAGTTGCTGCATGAGTACAGAGGAGAAAAGTGTGTGGACGGTCACTGTGGTCCCACGATTGCACACTAGTCAGGATGAACTTTAGGAAGTGCAGATTTCTCAGTATTGTTTTGCTACACTAATTTCAGTGGAATTACACAGTTAGGTAATGGAACAGATTTGTATTCAATTCAGTCCAGGTCGTACTTTTTCAAGGAGGGTCAAAAAGGTGGCTTAATGGCAAAACTAGACTCAGAGCAACCTTTTGTCAAATTTAAAGCACAATACAATGACTTGACATCTAGAAAAGGTCACAATCTGGACTTTACACGCAATTTCACTGCTTGTTTCAGTGAGTGATGATATTGAAGCTGTTTACCCTTATAGTTCTGTGCTAATGTGACACCTATGTATTGTGCTAGATATATTTTGGGGTCATATTGATCATATATTGTGTTTTTGTGTAAATGTATCTTCATGAATCTGGATATTTCATCATTTACCTGAGCTGCTTATCCTTAAACAGGGTGAAAGGATGTAATAGAGCATATCCCAGTGCTCAAAAGCACTGTGGGTGGTGGTGGCCTAGTGGGTAGGGTACTTGCCTCTGCACCAAGAGGTCATGGATTCGAGGAGGTCATGGGACCTTCAGCATATCACCACTAGGTTCCTGAGCAGGACCCTTAACCCTAAGTTGCTCCAGGGAGGGAATGTAGTTAGGGAATGGAAGTCGCTTTGAATAAAAGTGTCTGCTAAATGCCGTAAATGGAAAAGAGGAACGGTGGAGAAACACCCTGGACAGGTGGTCACCACTCCATCACAGGACAAGTTTTTTTTTTATTAAATCAAAAACGTATTCAATACCTCCCAAACGGTTGGAATTTTTGTTATAAAAAGTTCATATTTATTTAGAAATGGTTAGAAGCGTCTGTGAGCTCAAAAAGTTAAGGATTTGGAAGGAGGCCAATTCTATGGCAAAGGCTTATTACAATAAAAGTGCTATTTTATTTCCTTTAAAATCTGTAAGTGTGAATAACCTTTAAAAGGCTTTCAGAGCCTTAAAATAAAATAAAGGTTTTGTAAGTTCTTAATAGAAATGGTAAATATGGAAGGTCTTTATACTTTAAACGGTTCTTTACACTCACATATGATGTATATAGTTGTCTGCTCAATGAACAAAACTGAACCGCAGGCCTTTCAGACCATGGAGAGCTGCGGGATTGCGGTGTGACTGTTTGAGTTACGTATGAGTGGTTAGAGTTAGAGTTTAGTGGTCATTGCTTCTTCTGTGACTCCACTCCCGACATTAAATCTAGAGAAACGGTTCATTATAATTCCAAATGCTCGGTGAGATTAGGTCAGGACGGAGCCGAGAGAAACTCTATGGATCTGTCTGTAGTCCCTCCGCTCGGTCCTGTTTGAGTTCTCAGGGCACACTGCTCTGCTGACAGTGTCTCTCTAATGAGTTATTGATCTCCTCCGCTCCTTTTCAGCTCTCTCCCAAGGCTACGGAAATGACTGAGCCGGAGAGACAATCAGGACTTTTCACTGCCCAGCTTTCAGACAGCGCGGGACCTCTTCAGAGTCACTGCGCTAAATCTGTCCCTCGTTACCGTTCGCTGCGGTTTATGCAGCTGTTTGACTGTACGCAGCTGTTCAAAAAGTCTGGAATCAGCTCTAAAAAGCAACGTAGCTTCAGACAAATCCTTAAAACAGTTTGAACACATCAGTCCTTCATTGAGTTTCATGTGACAAATGAAGAAACGTTATACACTGCGGGAGGTTCTGTAACCACTGAAAGGGCTGTGGATGATGTTACAATCAAATGAATATCTGTATGAATTCATCATATTTCAAAAGCAGCAATCAGCGTTTGATTCTATTCTCCAAATTGGTAGAATTCCATTGGCAGAATGCCCTTCCTTCACACTCAGACATTCTGTGCATGTGCTTGCATTCTAGTGATGTGAACAATCCTAAAATACTAAATGCTGAATGTGAAAATGCCAAAAAGAAGTCATGTTACGCGGTGTGGACATATCAGTGTATCGGTCTTTATTGGTGATGTGCCTGGTGACATCATCACCTGAAACAGCAAAGAAGCAGTTGCAAATGTGTCCTCGAGTACAAGTAGGTCCTGTTAGACCCAGTCTGGATCAAAATCCATAAAATTGGACCCTCTGGTACTTGACTGATGACTAATGGAAAAAGCACAGTTCCAGTTTCTGGTACTGGTTCTATGTTACTCCGGTCTTTAAAACTGTGGCACTCTGATGCTTCGGTTCTTTGGTACTCTGTTGCCTTGGTACATTAGTATTCTGGTGCTTTGGTACTTTGTTACTCTGGCACTTTAATGCCTTGGGACTTTGGTACTCTGGTGCTTTGATACTTTGGTTCTTTTATATTCTGGCGCTTGGATACTTTGGTACTTTGGTACTCTGGCGGTTTGATGACTTGGTACTTTGGTACTCTGGTGCTTTTGTACTTTTGTACTTTGATACCTCAGTACTTTAGTATTCCGGACAGTGGAAATGCGCCCTGTGCTGATGAAATATGTTCGTCACTGTCAGAGCAAAACCCCAACTTTCAGTATAAGTTAATGATCATATAAGGTATTTAGGATTATTGTTATTGGTCCATAAGTCCTGAAATTGGGATGCAGCGTAAATGGCAGCTATTATGTTTAATTTGTGTAAAAAATAACGAGCGAGAAAAGGTACAAGTTTTTGTGCCAACAGCAGCTATATTTAATCAATATGGATATGATGGACACGCTGGAACATAATGAATATAGGGTATCTCTGTGTTTGGAGGAGTGTAGTTGTTGTGCATGTTTGTGTATATTTGGAGTGACGGCTTGCCCTTTTATTCATTACTGCCTGACGGAGAGGCTTCCAGATGGTGCGATTCTTTTATTCCAGCCATTCATCCTGTTACACAACAGTTCGGCTTTAATTTGGGATGCATTCACTGTTTGGCTTCATGATGCTGATAACGGTGCATGCTGAAACACACACACACACACACACGCTCGCGCACACACACACACACACACACACACACGCTCGCACACACACACACATCCTAACCCCTCACAGACAGTGGTGACATGGCCGTGATTTGAATGGTTAAATCTCCTCACACACACTTCCTGTCTGGCACTTAAGAATCTGTTCTCATCTCTCCCTCCATCTCTTTCCCCTCCCTCTCTTTTTCACGGCTTGGCATCCGTCTGTCTTCCTTTTTTACCCCCCCATCTCTCTCTGTCACGCTGTTCTGCTGGTGTGTGTTCACAGATAGACAGCACCATATGCTGTCTCGGCTCACTGGGAGAGAGACCCGGGCTTAATGCAGGAGAGAGAGAGAGAGAGAGAGAGAGAACAAGAGGGCATGACAAAGAGAGAGAGAGAGAATAAGAGAATTTGATGGGAAGAGGAGGAAAATGAAAAAGAGAGAGGAAGGGAAAGAAAGAAAGAAAGAAAGAAAGAAAGAAAGAAAGAAAGAAAGAAAGAAAGAAAAAGAAAGAAACGAGAGAGAAATAAATGAGGTGATAAAAACAGGTGAAGAGATGGAGAGAGAAAGGAAGGAGAGGGATAAGAGGAATATTCAGAGAGAGAGAGAACAAAAGACAAAAGGAGAGAATGAGAGAAGAAAAATAAAGAATGAGAGAGCAAGACAGAGAGGGAGGGATGTATGGAGAGGGACAAAAGAGAGAAGGAGAAAGAAGGAGAGAGAAACTGGCGATAGATGGATGGAGAGAAAGATTAAACAATTATATCCAGCTGGACATTATATTTGCAAGAGGCAGCAAACTTCATGTTTCTGAGGATGTACGTGGGTGTGAGCTTAAGGGGCACCGGGTTTGTGTGTGTGTGTGCGTGTGTGTGTGTGTGTATGCACTTTAGGTGCACTTGGCAGTGTGTGTGTGGTGTGTGTGTGTGCGTGTGTGTATAAATGTGTGTGTGTGTGTGTGTGTGTGTGTAAAAGGGGATGCTGAGGTTTGTGTTCAGAATTTGCCCTGTGTGTGTGTGTTCATTACCACTTTGCATTTCAAGCAGAGTGGCTCGGCGCCTCACTAAATCGCAGAAAGGATTGTTAGGCACGTGTGTTATTAATTTTTTCCCCTCACTCTGATCCAGTGGCGTGTGTGTGTGTGTGTGTGTGTGTGTGCGTGTGAGTGTAAGAGCTCTAATGCTGCTGACTGAGCTGCTGCACTATTGACTTCCTTTAAAATATGAATACGCTTTGCTGGAAGCGCCCGGGGTCATTAGGCCCTCGAGTCTTTCTCTGCATTAAATGTGCCTCTAAAATATTCATAATCATACTTGCGCGCTTGTGCGCGGGCTGCTGGGGCGGCAGGCGCCTACGATAGGAATCAATATTCAAATAGATTTCTGTTTTGGTGTGCAGTTAATTAGCTGCGCTCCTTAAGCCGTGAAGTTTGTGAACAGATTAAGAGAAGCTTCTCAGTGACAGAATAATAGATATTCCATCAGTCGGCTTCAATTAGAATGCAGGGGCTGCTCTGGGGGCGTGTTTACATTTGTGTTGACCAGAGGTGTGCAGGGCAACTTAAGGCTGTGCTCCAGTAACAGTGTTGTTACTTCCGGTAAATAATGAGCCGGCTAGCAGCTTGCTGGCCTGCTAACAGCAGCTTCAGGGCTTAAAACGTAAGTAATGTAGATTTTTTTTTTAAAACCACAACAAACAGTGATATATGTCGTTCTTTATATAACTGACCTGAGCTTTAGTGTCTCAGAGCTTAAAGACTCTCTCTGAATTGATTCCCAAGGTGACTCGCCCCTATACTCTCTCTCCTCATACATTTCTATGGTGATTCACCCACAAAATATGCAAACGAGACTGATCATACGTTAGGAAATCTGTATACAATTTAAATAATGGGCTATAAGGCATGTGTCAGAGTTGGAACTGTGCCAATTATTCAAATGGCTTCGAAGGAGTAGTGGCACCAAAATTCACCTAATAATAGTAATTATAAGAAGAAGAAGAAGAAGAAGAAGAAGAAGGAGGAGGAGAAGCAGAAGCAGAAGAAGAAGAGTAAGGCCCCGTCCACACGAAGCCGTAAACGGCGATCGTTTACAAAACGATTTGCGTAAAGACGGAACCGGCTCAGAA
>JBBIGA010095386.1:0-11142 GCA_037576975.1 Alestes dentex | reverse complement strand
AGAGAGAGAGAGATAGAGAGAGAGAGAGCGAGCGTGTGTGTGGGAGAGAGAGAGAGAGATAGAGAGAGAGAGGGTGTGTGTGTGTGTGAGAGAGAGAGAGAGAGAGAGAGAGAGAGAGAGAGAGAGAGATGAAAAACATCACCCCTTCCCATAATCCCACCGCACTTCTGTTGAACCTCCTTATGGAAAGAAAAAAAGAAAATAAATATTTCCCTCTCTCTGTGTGTGTATGTGTGTGTGTGTGTGTGTGTGTGTGTGTGTGTGTGTGTCTGTCTGTCTGTGTGTGTCTGTGTGTGCAGCAGGAAGTTGTATGTGGGTCAGATGCAGAGCTGCACCAGTGGAGCTGATTTAGAATCAGTCCTGTGGCAACGGACACACACACACACACACACCCCCCTACACCTACACACACACACACACACACACACACACACACACACAAACACTCACACACACACTAGCAGCTAAGAGAAGAGCGCCCCCTGTCCTTCAAAGGAAAATCCTCTGGATCTGAGTTTGTGCGTGTGAGTTTGGATTGTAAAGTGTAGACTCTACTGTGTGAGGACTGTATATTAAGCCCAGCACTGAGAGAACAGAATAAGGACTAATTAAACCAGTAAACACTGACCTGCTGATGTACTAGGAACCAGATGTTAGTACGGTGGCAGAACATTCTCAGGACAGTAATACAACTGAGCAATAACATATTTTAACCGTTTTCGCAGTATCGGCCTCTGCAACACTGGCATCAAAAGGCTGCAATATGCAAATGAGCCTCTAACCAATCACAGTGCTTCTGACAGGGTGACCAATCATAGCTCCAGTTACTGGGTGTTCAGATGATTCGAGGTCTTCATGTTATCCAACAAAATGATCATTTTTAACCATTATACATGTTGGCGATTCGGTGCATAAATGGACGGGGCTAAACTGACTAGGGAGAAAAATACACGTCCCTTGTCAGAATAGGGAGGCCTATTTAAACGTGCTGCTTTTGTGACATCACAAAAACAATGTTTTGAAAACGGGCTGTTTTAGTAGCTTATTGTCCGCACATGGACTGTATGGATAGAGGGAGTAACTGTACCGTTTGAAACAATATTTACAGACTCTAGGCCTTTTTTAATTCCAGAAAAGTGATGATATGGGCCCATTAATATATTAAAAGGCACAAATACAATATGTAGCAGTACAATTGCAATACTCTGTCCATATCACGTGGCTCTATACAGTGGTGAAACAGGCACGTCAGTAGCATGTTGGTGTGTGTGGTGCTGGAATTAGTGTATCGGTCTTTCGTGGCCCGCAGCTCAGACACTACAGCTCATCTTTCTCAACGCACACTGTGAATTATCCTCTAATACGTCATGGGTGGTCAGTTTCTGACCACAGAGCTGCTCTTAGCTGGAAAATTGTTCTTAGTGAGCTGTAGTCAACCAAGCAGGAGAAACCCACGCAACACTGCTGTATCCAATACACACACACAAATACACACACAAACAAGAGCTACACACACTGCCAGGCCATGTCAGCATTACACCGAAAAAAAAGTGAATCAGCTACATTCAGTAAATATAAACCTACAAAGTGCATCTATCTAGTGGTACTGTAAACATGACCAATGAATGTAGGTGCAATGTAGCAATTAGAGCTGCACGATATGGACAGAACATGTGTACTGCAATTTTACTGCTACGTACTGCGGCAACAGTTTACATTTTTGGGCGGCTGGTGGTCTGGTGGTTAGGGGGCTGCCCCTGAAATCGGAAGGCTGTGGGTTCGAATCCCAGGACTTCCAGTGACACCACTGAGGAACCGTAAAAAAGGTACTGTTCCCACATACTACTTCCACACACACCACTGCCCCACACACAGGTTCCCCTACACAAAATGCCATTCACACTTCTTCCCTCACACACACTGCTTCCCCACACACTACTCCCTCACAATTCTTCCCCACACACTGCTTCCTCCCACACACTGCTTCCCCACACTGTGCTGCGATGTGGTGTGTTGGGTTTACTTTATACTTTAACATATTAAAAGCCCATATTATCACTTTTCTGGAATTAAAAATGCTTGAAGTCTGTAAATATTGCTGTAATTTAAAAATGCACCCTCACTCCTCCATCCACACAGTCCGTGTATGGAAAACAGCTCGTTATCAAATCAGTTTTTGTGATGTCACAAAACGAATACATTTACATATATTTCCTTGCTCAGGCTATAGCAGTTTATCCATTAGTGTTGCTTTATTCCCCACAATAAAGTTCACACACTGCATGAATAACACAGTTAAAACAGAACCTACTCAAATCAGCCCAACAATTTGCACAACATCATCTTTTCATGCTCGTATGGAGTCACACTATTTATTACTCAGTCAGATTAGTTCGTACAACCAAACAAAATCATGCACAGAAAAAACAATACTTTATGTCTGTTCAAATAAGTGTCACTTCCATTAACCATTCCTTCATGTGTTGCGTTAATAATTGTTTCCGTTCTGTTTCTTACCTCTGTGACGTCCATGACCTTGATGGCCGCCAGCTGTCCAGTTTTGACATGTCGTCCCTGTTTAAGGAAAAAGACAGAAAGTGAGTGGCCTGTTTTTAGCAGGGAAAATTAAATCACTCTAATATTGCAGATTTTTCTGATTGCTTAAACACTAAAAGCAAAAGTGTCCCACATCGGGCACAACGTTACACTCAGTTAGCAAAACATCAGCCCAAATTTGCACAACACTAAGCACATTCTCAGCTTCACATTTCTTGCAAAACTCAACACACAGTGATTTGCAGATCACTAAACACACTTGTCCATTTTAAAGCACTGGGTTTCAAATGACCAGACCCATGAACCAATAAACTGAACACAACCACCGGGTCTGCAAACACTTAGGTGCTTAATTATAGACACACCAATCAGGTTTAGGCCCTATAAAAGGGAACAGCTGAGTTAACCTGTCATCAACAAACATGGAGAACATGAGAGGAAGGAGAAGAGAGAGAATGAGAGCAAGCATCCGTGGTGGAGCAGCAGGTGGAGGCAGAGGTCAAGAAAGAGGGTGAAGTACAGGCAGACCTGCTGGAGGGAGAGGACAAAGAAGAGGAAGACCACAATTTTCCAACTGAATTCATGCAACCCTTGTAAATCATTGGTTGACTTTGATGGAAGCTGAGTCCAGGCAAGCCTCAGCAGATATACAGCGGCATCTATAATCTGGATATTTCGTCATCAGCATAGACGAAGAACATCCTATTTTAACAGTAAATTGGTAGCTTACAGTACATACTGCATCACAACTTGGTATCCATGCCTCATCATGTGATACCTTACTATATAGTCCACCACCACCATGCCACCTGAGGTCCTTACAGTACAGCTCTCATTCTGGCATTTTTAGAACAACTCAGTAATATTGTTGTTGCTGCAAATCAAATTGATGAGAAGGGATTCATTGTCATCAGGGACAATGTATCATTCCACCGATCTCCTCTTATCTGAAAGTGGTTTCATGATCACCCACAGTTGACATGTCTGTCTTCCACCATCCTCACCCTTCCTAAACCCAACAGAAGAGTTTTTCTCAGCATGGAGGTGGAAGGTTTACGATCTACGATATGTTCATGCACCTCTCATTCAAGCAGTGGAGGACGCATGTAATCAGACTGATGTTGTGTCTATTCAAGGATGGATCCGACATTCTAGAAGATTTTTCGCACGATGTCTTGCCTATGAGAACATAGCCTGTGATGCTGACGAAGCTGTACGGCCAGATGAAGCTGTAACGTCGAGATATGTTTCGTTTTTACTACAGCTTGGTCCAAAATAGCCGTAAATCCGATATCGGATATCGGTCGGACAGCCCTGATCTCTATATTCCAGTTCGCAGCTTTGCGCTGGACCTTAATTTCGACGCTGTAATACGAGATGCGTCACCGCCCCCACACCATGAACCTGCAGCAACTTCGATCTGAGGGAGCCTTGTTTTGAACAAAATGTCGCTCGTTTGGAGATATTACAGTTTGGAAACGCCGAACAGCAAGACGGCTACTTGCAATGTGTGTAAAGCCAGCGTGCCAAGGGGTGGAAGTACGGTTGCGTCGTACAATACAACAAATTTAATCAAGCACCTGCAGAGATTTCACGACAAAATGTACCAGGAGCTGCTAGCAAACTGGGGAAAAGACACCAGGCAGCAGACGCTCGGTGGCGTTTTCCAAAAACGCAACAGATTTACAGCAGACAACCCAAAAGCGAAAGGAATATCAGAGAAGACTCTTAGCTCTCCCTCAAAAACTCTTTGGGGTTCTTTCAGGGTCTATTTTGTGTGTTCTGTTGGCTGTTTTTTCCCTCTCCCCCTCTCACAACACGACGAGGCTAAAGGTGGGCATCTCGTAACTCGGCCGGTCCACCTTAAATACAGAAGTGGCGAGATTACACTCTGCCCCTGTCGTGTCTCCGAAATCACATTCTTTACAATGTATTAGTTTTGCACTTTATTTTCTACACAGTTGTTGCTGCTAGAATGGACATAATACGTGAACCATTTAGATGATTCAGCCAAGATTATTTTGTTTTTGATATTTACAAAATTTTACAGCTGTTGCTGCTACCTTTTTTCTGAAGTGTGATCTAAATTCCTTTGGAATACTTTACAATTCAGTGCAGTTGTGTATATTTTTTGCTCTTCTAATAAGTGTTTAGTTTATTTATTCTGTGATGTAACCTTACAAACAAACAGCACAATCTCAACAAACATAATGCTAATATTTAAGTAAAAAAGGTGTATAATATCGGAAACTGTATTGGTATCGGCAGTCGTGTATCGGAATCGGATCGGAATTGGAAAAACGTGGATCGGCCCATCACTAGTTTTTAAGTCCTCATTGTTCCTGTCTGTAGTGGCTGCAGTAGATAAAGATGTGCAGGTTTGATCTAATGTGGTGTTTGGTGAACATTCTGTTCTGTACTGTTTTCGTTAGGAAACTAGAAATGCTAAAAGTTTTAGGATTAATGCAGCAGTGTCAAAATGAGTTAATAATATGCATGTGTCTACAATATGACAACAAAACACTGTTTTTATGAAAAAATTTTGAGGTTTTACAATAGTGTTTCATTTTGCAAAAGATTTGAGGTGTTCTGCTACTTGGGTGTAGTGTTGTGCTAATTGTGTGCAGTGTTTCGAAAATATGGGCCCAATTTTCAAAATTGTGCTTAAGCAATTGAAAAAAACTGTAACAACGGTCAACATGCAGCAAGATCAAATCTTCTAAGACCCTCGATGAGAAAACAATATAGGACAAGTAAAAATACAAGAGAAAATCGCATTCTAACGCTGCCGAGTCCGCAAAGGAAAAAATACACATTTTATACACTAAATGACAAATTCAGTGCCGTGACTTTCTCACGGTCATTTAAAGAGAAAACTGGGCTTTAAATGGCCCTTTACTTCCCAACATACAGAGAATTTATTTCTGAGACACCAGGACTGAGACACTGGAGGATGAATTTCATGGCAAAGTAGGAATGGAAAAAAAACAAGTTTCTCTCAGATAATAAACTAAAACCAGGAGCGATGATGATGTTCCAGAAAAGTCCATGCTGACTTTGAAGTGACGCTGAAATCCTAATGCCGGATAACCTTGCCTGGATGACAGTCATTTTAGGCTGTTCTACAGCTTACGCTGAAATCACCTTGGCTTAAATACGTTCGGCTGAACTCATGAAACCCCTAAATCCATTCTTAGAGCCCAAAGAAATCATATTAAAATCGGGATTTCTCATTAGTTACTGCGACCACGTTCAGTCGCAGCAGGGATTCTGTTCACTGTAGCTGTGATGTAAGCTTGCTGACCACAGGGTGCGCTGCACTGTCATAACCTTTCTTCCATGAAAGCACAGTGAGGTGAAGCCATTTCAGGTGAGAAGTCTGTGTATGGAAAATAGGCTACAAAAATAGCCCGTTTTCAAATCCGTTTTTGTGATGTCACCAAGCCAGTACATTTACATGTATTTCCTTACCCAGCCTATAGCAGTTTAGCCCCGCCCATTCATACTGACGTTCTAAGGGGTAAACCGAGGTTGGGAGATGGTCATGTAAGAATGAATAAGGATAAATTGTAAGTAACTTTTTGGTTCACAAACCCATTCAAATGTCCTGAAAAATGTATAATATGAGCCCTTTAAAAAACCCCGTTCATTGCAGCTGTGATGTAAGCTTGCTGACCACAGGGTGCGCTACGCTGTCATCACCTTTCCTCCATGACAGCACGGTGAAGTGAAGCCATTTCAGATGAGAAGCATGAATAACCAATGTTTTCGCGCCACAAGCAGCAAGTTTTCTGCTCCCAGAGTCCAGAGAACGGTGGGCGACTGCAGCCCTCAAAGTTTCAGTTTGCCTGGCAGTAGAGGAACATCCAGAAGAGTCCACTCATCAGGAACAACGTAGAGGCACATTTAAAAATGTTAGAAAACTTACGAGCGCAACGAATTTTATTAGACTGCAGCAAATACAATTAACCAGAACTAATCATGCTGCTAGTAAAGCAACCTGCAGCTGGTCAGTGTCATTTATGCACTGACCATTTCATATCGGCAGAATTGTTTTTTTTGTAAAATGCTAGGACAAAAATGATCATACGTCCTAGTTCTAACTAGCCAATAGTTACACAAATCCTCTCCATAAACACAAACATCTCTCAACCCACTCAAACCACATCCAGCTCCTTATTAAAGTTTTAGAACACAGTATGACTTATAGTGAGATGTAAAAATTAACTGAAATTCTTCATTATGGTGGATCAGAATTTTGGACATGGTTTAGGATGCAGTATGTCTCTCCATATTTAACATAAAAACTGCAAAACGAATTAAAACTGGTATATAAAACTACAGACATGTTTAAATAGGACCTCAGAGAGTAAAAATAAATTACAAGAAAACTGTCCTTTAAAGGTTCTTTAAAGATTGGCCTGCATAATTTTGAATAAAAGTTTTCTAAATCCTCCAACAGACGCCCAAAGAACATCTGTGATTGGTCAGGATATTCACAGCACTCAATAAAACATTCAGTGATTAGTTAGCGGGCTCCCTTCTAAATCAGTATCTGCCAATATAATTAAAGGTCTTTATTATGATGAAGTGTACCAA
The DNA here is from genome assembly GCA_037576975.1 of Alestes dentex. Classification (NCBI taxonomy): domain Eukaryota; kingdom Metazoa; phylum Chordata; class Actinopteri; order Characiformes; family Alestidae; genus Alestes; species Alestes dentex. The sequence continues at coordinate 3,987 of JBBIGA010095386.1, read as the reverse complement.
CAGAGCCCTCCAAAATTATTTGCACCCCTTTAAATAATCCACCACTGGTTAAGTAGATCTCACACTGGAAAAAAAGAGAACAATCCAACTTTTACTTAAAATTTTAAACAAATTAGGCAGTTTCAGGTGAATAGTTTTTCTATTAACCATTCCCACTTACAAAGGTCAACACATATCCTCCTTATTTGGTTTGTGTTCTCTTATCTTTCCCATGTTTATGGATGAAAAGCGGAAACTAGCCTCTGCCTCACCTCATATTTGTTCCCCAGTTAATCAGGAAGCTAAGGATTAAAGATTATTCTTACACACTCCAATCAACTCAAAACTGTACAAGAGGCTTTGGTTACAGTTTCCAAAGGTGCCAATAATTGTGGCACATGTGTTCTTTTCTAAAATGACTATTTCTTGATGAGGGTTCAGGTTTCATCTAAAAAACTTCATCTAAAAAAAAGAGATTTTCTCTTTTTTTTTTTCCAATGAGATGACGCTGCACTATATGGATAAAAGTATTGGGACACTCCTGCTTTCCAGGGTTTGGGCCCCTTACTTCCAGTGACGGGCTTAATCTTAATGCTTCAGCAAACTGAGACATTCTGGACAACATCATGCTTCCAACTTTGTGGACACAGTTTAGGGAAGAACCTTTTCTATTCCAGCATGACTGTGCTCCAGTGCACAAAGCAAGCTCCATAAAAACACGGTTGGATGAGTTCGGTGTGGAAGAACTTGACTGGCCGCACAGAGTCCTGACCTCAACCCCATCCAGCACCTTTGGGATGAACTGGACTTCTCGTCCAACATCAGTGTCTGACCTCATAAATGCTCTACAGAATGAATGGGCACAAATTCCCACAGAAACTCTTGTGGAAATGAATGCAGTGTAATTAAAGTCCCTGTTTGTGTAACGGGCAGACGTCGCAATATTTCTGTCCATATAGCATCCTTCACAAAAAGATACTGTAGATTTTTTTAAAACCCTTTTTACTAGTCTTCACAAAGGAGTTCCAATAATTGTGTAGGGCGCTGTACAGTTGAGCACCGAACTTTGCAAACCTTCTGCCATTTTTTAATTCACAACAACCGATTATGCAACACAAAATATGGCCTGTGCAGCAGTTACAGCACATTTAATATGTTTGACGTTTACCAATATGAAGAAGCAGAAACTGTGCTCTAAAATTTGGAGAAAATGTATTTACATTTACATTTACATACGTAAATGTTGCGTACTTCAGTTGAACAGTCACACACTGCGCCTGTTCTCCTCACGATAACTGGACGCTTCACACGCGACACAGCAACCCACAGTCCGTCGGAGCGGAGCTATAAATAGTGCTCGGTTCATGAGGAGGCGCCTGTAACAGCTCCGGACCCCCAGCCGTGAAACCCCGCCCCCACGGACAGCCAACGGTTCACGTCAGCCGGGCAGAGGGCGGGGCGGGGCGGGGCAGAGGGAGGGGAGGGGCGGGGCCAGCAGCAAGAAAAAACCAGGAGAGAGAGAGAGCGAGCGAGAGAGGCAGAGGGACAGCTGGGTGAGGGACTGTGATGAATAAGACAGTAGAGTCGGGCAGGAGGAGGTGATTTCCTGGTCAGGTTGCCTCTCTCTTGCATCATCTTTCATTTTCCATCTCTCTCACCCCACAGTCACATATAATATAACACCTAATATCCAGTATCTGCTAGTCTGTCCGCTCTATTGAACATACTGTGCATTATGTGTGTGTGTGTGTGTATATATATACACACACACAAAAGTTCGCAGATATTTTCTTAGAACCAAACTAATAATTGGGTTTTTTTTTTTTTTTACTTTTTCATGCATTTTAGGAGCATATTTGAGGGCATATATAGGGTTTACACTATAAATATCTTATTTATTTATTTTTGTTTTGTTTTGTTTTTTTACCACAGCACAAATGTGTGTTTTTTCTGAATTTGCATGTGCTTCTGGAACATAACGCCCGTGAATTTCGGGGGTTTACTATATATATATATATATACACCATATGCATGCTGTATACTGAGGTGTAAAAAATAAAATAAATAAATTAAGACGAAAAACCCCTCAAGGCATGTTTTACTGTAAAAATAGGATGAAAAATGTATTTTTATTGCTATTATTAGTATGAATTACAATGTAAACACACATTTTCATTTCATATCCTTTTTTACTTGTTTACTTTGCCTGTCATGTTTTTTATGCTGAAATACTATATGGGGAAAAAAGCTGATGATTATTTTCTTATGAAGTAGCATGAAATATTCATTTGTGGGGTCTCGCTCTGTCTAGCCCAATTTGCAAGCAATGCAGGGAAGCTCTAAAAAGTGTCTTTATACCATCGTCTATCCCAGACAGATCACATTCCTGTACATTGTAATTTAAATGCACTTAAGTTGCACATATATAGCGATCTGTTATGGGGCTCTAGTTTGAGAGACTGGTTTTACTGGCAGATGCAGATGGGTCACTCCTTACCAACTCAGAATTCAGCACTTTTCCCAGTTCATATCATGGAAAAAAAATCCATGCAAATATGTTTTCACAGAGGAATTTATACCAAATCTGTTATATTGGCAATATTGTTTTTTTCAGATTTGACATCACAGACAGTGGAAACAAGCACCACAGCAATGGTGACTGTGTGTTTTGAGCATCCTGAACAGTACCAGATGTTCCAGAGGTGCTGTGGGTGTTTTGATGAGTCAGAGTAGGATTAGCAAGAGTGAGCAATGACAAATAATTATGATCAAAACAATGCAGGCCAATAACTAGCCTTGTTCTATTAAAGTGGTGAGATCATACTGCAAGGCATTTCATAGTCACATAAAATATTGTCTGCAGAGACAGAATCTCAGGGAGGGCTTTTGCAGCTTCAGACTATGAAGATGAAAGCTTGTCCTATTTCAAAATTCAACAACAAAAAAAAAAACTAATTGAGGGCTGGCAGTGACCCGTCTGTGCACGACCCTGCTATTAACAGCTCCCAGTTCTGGCTCTGTTCGTTTGGGTTGGGCCTGAAAACGGGTCAGAATCGAACAGCAGAGCATCAGCTGCGGAACCCGGCAGAATCTGGAGCAGCGAGACGCACAGCTGATTCACACCGTCACCTCCGCTCCAAATAGCTCTGGGTCATTGCCATGGAAGCCAACAACAGTTGGAGAGACTGGAGGGGCGGGGGAGAATTTTACCATCAGAATCAGAACTCAACCATTTTCACAGGCAAGCAAACACTCCTGTGTGTGTGTGTGTGTGTGTGTGGGGGGGTCTGTGTATCAGGGTATGTGCTTTATTCTGCCCCAATTCAGAAAAAAAAACATTACCCCCCGCAAAAAAAGAACATGTTTAGTGTCTGATATCTTTACAGTGGAGTTGTGAGCCTAATGAAGCTAACAAGTAATGAAAAGTTAACCCACCACATTGAGAACCCACCCCCCCCACACACACACACACACACACACACACTGTGTCAAGGTTTTATGTAGGTTTGTTGTAAAGAACTGGCAAAAAATATGGACATCAAACATCCAAGGTATGTGCTGCTGCTTCTAATCATGTGACGTATGCTCATTTATTTTCATAGCTGTTTATTACAGCTTCAGACACCAAACATATTTATACACTATATGGACAGAAGTATTGGAACACACCTCTAAATTACTGAATTCAGTTGTTTCAATCATACCCTGTGCCACAGGTGCATAAAATCAAGCAAACCAAGACATTTTGAACACAATGCTTTTAACTCTGTGGACACAGTTTGGGGAAGAACCTTTCCTATTCCAGCATGACTGTGTTCCAGTGCACAAAGACGTGGCTGGAGGAGTTCAGTGTGGAAGAACTTGACTGGCCACACAGAGTCCTGATCTCAACCCCATCCAACACCTTTGGGATGAACTGGAACGGAGATTGTGAACCAGACCTTCTCATCCAACATCAGTGTCTGACCTCATAAATGCTCTACAGAATGAATGGACACAAATTCCCAC
>JBBIGA010095355.1:0-11142 GCA_037576975.1 Alestes dentex | reverse complement strand
TTCTTTGAATTATTCAAGTTCTGTAAACGCTGCATCATTTCTCTTATTCTGATGTTTTGTCATTTCCTTTAAAATGACGCTTTAAAGATAAATATTTCTATTTGGAAATTAGTAGAAATATAGTCAGCAGTTCTTAAAAACTGAGGCAAAGCTGTTCAGGTCAATACTCACAGCTATTAAAGATCAAACCTGAGAAACTGCAGTGGTCTCTTATTTTTTTTTCCGGAGCTGTAGAACGGTTAGGGGCTTAAATTGTGTTCAGCTTGAGCAACTAAACGTTACTCTCTTACTGGAAAATAAAAGTGCTTACATTCGAGTGGTGCTTTGTGACCTAGATTACGTTCCTGAATGATGCCTGGAGTGTGTGTATATTCATTTTTAGGGTTTCTGGGTTTGTCAGTCACACATCAACAGAAACACTGCAGAGACCCGATTCATCCTCTGCTGTGGTACCTACTGACACAAAAACACACCGGCAAGTGCAGTTACTCATACACTGAGATGTCCCCCAGTTTTGGTCACACACACACACACACACACACACACACACAGCCCCATCCACATAGATTCTCCTCAGCTGAAATGAGCCACTGGTGAGAGACTGCAGCTATTTCAGTCATCCTGCAGCTCCCTCTCTTCCTCAGTGACTCTCTCTCTCTCTCTCTCTCACCCTGACTCCCCTTCTATTTATACCCTCTCTTTTTCAGTCTTTTCAGTCTCTCTCTCTCTCTCTCCTTTTCTCTCTCTCTCTCTCTCTCTCTCTCTTCCTCCCCCACCCCTTCTCTCTCATACTCGCTCTGCTTTCAGCCCCCCCCATCTCGCACTTGTTCTCTGTTCCTCTGCTGCCAGGGACTGCAATTATGCTCCGTTCACGTCTCCCTCGCTCTCGCCCGCAGCTTCCGCCTTCTTTCGTTCATACATCCCCCGTCAAAGACGAGTCCCTTCCGAATCCCGTCCTGCTCCGGCGTGAGGACTGCTACTGAAGGGGAATCCTTCCCGTGACCTCTCTCCGCAACAGGACTCTTCCCTCAGACGGAACGTATTCCACCGGGACAAACGTTTGAGTTTGCAGCACATGTCAGGTAACGAGAACAGTCTTTATGTGATTTTTTTTTTTTCACCCTCCTCTCTCTGGATTTCTCTCACAGAGTTTGCTGCAGTGCGTCCGCTGTTTTCCTTTCTGCAGGAATTACAGGAGTGACTGCTAAGGCTTTCGCTGGAGGAGAGGACGAGGAAGACGTGGAAGCAGTAGGAGAAAGGACCCGAAATCCAATTGGAGCTGAGTCACTTTTTGCGGAAAAAGAAATAGACAAACTTCACTAAGCAGAGACTGAAAAGTGGAGAAGGAGAGAAAGAACGATATAGAGAGAGGCATGCCAGAGATGGTGCAGAGAGTAAGCCCTGAAGTTTCCTAGACTTTCTGAAGGCACCTCGGTTCTTTTGAACGTTTGCAGTCTTCTCAGATGACCCATCACTGCTGCTTGCGACTCTAAGACCCACAACAGCCAATCACAACATTAGGACTGGTAAGTAACACTCTGCACCTGAAATTACTAGTTTCTTGATACAGTGTTGGACTAAACCACAATGCCAATGGTGTTTCACCAACAGAAATTACTTTTATTTCAGGGAAAAAAAATAATTTACCAGTTTCCACTCATGCCGGATATAAACAAGGACCCAAGATATGTCTGCTGTCTGAAGTTTGCTTCTTTAGTTTTACATGGAAGCTAGTAACGGTGAAAGCTTATGGCCACCAATTAGCATATTGGAGTGCCGTCAAACACTTGCCTCAAACCATATGGCGCTGTTACATCATCACTGACTTTTATCAGTACTTTTGACAATTTCCTAGATAACACTTTGGTATAAATTAAGTTACACTTCTATGGATCCACTTAAGGAAAGGTTAAGTGCCTTTCCCGAGGGCACAATCAGTCCTGGTACTTGAACCCAAGACATTCCGGTCAGTTCCGTAATCAGGAAAACGTTTCGGCCAATTTCTGATCTCTTTTATGCTTTTCACTGCTTCAGTGCTTCTCATATAATTTTCCACGGTGTCTTTTCTTTTCATCTGTTCATTACCCATACCGCAATTCGTCCATAACTCGCTATTGCTACTGCATAAACAGATTTAACTCCAAGTATTCTGATTAATCGATGTAGTTAATTACTTAAATAATTATTTGACAAAATCTAAAAATGCACGTTAAAGTCTATATGTCAGTTGATTTCATTGTTGCACATTTTAATGACCTTGCAATTTTACAGAAACCCTAACAGGCCATATTGCTTGAGTTATTTGTCATTATCATGACGTAGATATTTTCCTGAGAAAACGTAACCTTTTCAAGACATCAACATAATTTGAGGTCTCAGAAAAACACAGCATTTCATGAGATGTGAGGTATGATGAAACATGGATTCCCCGACTACTGTTTATCCTCAATGAAAATACAGATTGATTAGGTCTCACTGTCTCTGTCACTCTGCGGTCGGGCCATGAGTCCCTGGCATAACAGGCACAGTCCATGCAGTTGAGGCTCACATGTCTCTCCCATATAGAGCAGAACGACGGGATGCGATCATGGTTTGAATTACGGGCGGTACTGGGGGGTACTGTACCCCCCGATCAAGACCCAGACACCCCCCTTGTGGCGACTATTTGTATTGGCGCAGCAGTGGACAATAAAGGTCATAAAAGTGTTCTGAAGACAGTACCCCCCAATTATGGAGGGGTAATTCACACTCTGGATGCGATACAGTGGGCAGTCCAGCCACTTCTTCCCGTCGTGAGCTGACAAGAGGCCAGGCCTGTCACAAACTCGCAGCCTTTTGTGCTCTCCCTCTTTTCCACAGTCAGTGCTGGACTGGCCATCAGACATACCGGGCATTTGCCAATGGTAAATTTGGGCTGGTCAGGTATAATTGGGCCCCCCTTCCCTGTAAAACGACAGCGAGAGGAGCCCTGGTGGGCGTGGGATCCCGTCAGATCCCGCCTATACTCCCCCCCGGAAGAACGATATCGGGAGGGACACCGGTGCATATTCCCGTTAGCACCGCACCCCCAGGGTGGGCCGGTCTCAAAATGCCCGGGAAGAAAAATGTCCCAGTCCAGCCCTGTCCGCAGTCCTCTGGAAGGTTCCTTACTGTCTCCCTGTCACGGGGACGACAACTTGTGAGCCTTCATGGATTCATCAGGAATTTCATTGATGACATTCTTGCAGAGAAACAGTCCCTGCCTTGGTGTTGCTGGAATGGCTGGAATCCACAATAGACAGAAGTGCATTAGGACCCGGGATGATCAGCCATTGCTGGGTAGCTGCTCCGTCTTTTCTTAGTAAGTGCCCATGACTTGCCTCTGATCCTGGATCCAAAGGAAGAACTGACTGGTTGAATCAATCTGTGGTAGCCTGCTCTCGGAGGTGTTCAGTAAACAGAAAGCCCAGCTTCCGACCACACTGACCATGTTTTTGCTCCTTAACCTCCTCCCCAGCACAACGCTCCCTCTGGGTCATTGTTCTGAGAAGGTAGCCATGGAGCAGTACGTTCAGGAAGCTCTAATTTCCTGGCAGGAGCTGGGTGTCTGTGTCCCTGTATTGACTATCAAGGCTTAAATAAGATCATGGTCAAAGGTGAACTTCACCTTGCAATTATTTTTTCCACCTTCTCACCTAGACTGAATGAAATTATGACATAAAGGACTGGGAGCTACTCATGATATAGCCCAGCCCAGAAGAGTGGAGGCACTGGAGTGACAGCTGGTGACCTAGTAGTGACCTGGTGGCCTCTGTGATTCGAAGGTCATGGATTCAATCCAAGGACTGCCAGTGGCACCACAAGGGTACCCTTGAGGAAGGTACCATCCACACTCACTGCTCCCTGGGTGCTGCATCACTGGCTGCCCACTGCTTTGCTTGTGTGACTGGGTAGAATGGAGGGAAGAACTTCACACTGTTAGCATGTTACACTGGAGGGAGGCAATGTCAGGTCCTGGTCTGGACAGACCATAAGAACTTAGTCTGAACAGGCCCAGCATCTTTCTCCACATCAGGCCAGGTGGGCACCGTTCCTCGGTTCGACTTCTTGCTGCCATGGGGACTGGGGTCCAAAAACACCAAGCTTGATGCATGAAGAATTGAAGCCAAGGTTCGTAAAGTTCTAATGGTAGTAGATAGGTTCCGCAAGCCCAGCAGACTCCCCCAGTTTTTTTTTTTGGAAAGCACTGCAAAGAACTGGGGGCAACAGCTAGTCTTTCATCGGGGTTTCCACCCCAATCCAGAAGCCAGATCCACCTGAGCAGCTCTGACATTCCCTTTCACACTCATACATTGCCATGTGTTCCAGTTTGGCTTCACTCCAGCCATGTTCTCCCAACAGGAGGATTTAGGGGCCTGGCTGCAGCCCAGTTCATCAGACCTCATCCCACAAGGTCAGCAAATCTGGCTCTCCACCAGGGACCCCTTTCAATAGAGTCACATTTCTCATCTGAAACTCCATCTATACAGTGTGCAGACCTTGAAACCAGGTTGATGGTTCTCCAGCTTGCACCTTCAGGCACTTGCTGGGCCAGTGACGAGAGGTATGGCCCAGAGGGGCATTTGTGGGTCCCCAGCCATCACATTCTGGAACCTAAGTTCATCGGGGCATTCAGGTGGGATCATGCTGCAGGGTCAGGAACATCAGGAACCATTCCCTGGGTGGAGGGCTCCTTTAAGGTCTGAACCCAGTGCTTGGCTAGTGGCCAGCTCAGGGAGTTGCAGGGCATGTAATCAGCAGGTAACATGGTTCACCTGGGTAGCTCCCTACTTAAGATAAGGAAAGAAGCCATTCTTTGCTGAGTCATTTGATAAAGGTTGGTAAATGATGTTTCAGGTTTCTTGAGCTTCCTTCTGTTTGATGGTCTCTGGTTTTACGCAGCCCTGCTACCCAGTCAGTGCTCTCTCGGAGAACTCAGTGTAAGTATAAAAAAAACCCATACAAACCCCGAAAGCCCCCTACTCAAGAATGTGCTGGATTTGCATGCCCTCAATGATTCTCTGCCCTTATAGCTCTGCGGGCGGAGGAAGTATTTTGCCTGTTCATGCCTTGGCTCTCCATGGGTCATTTGAGTTGCACAGTCCCAGTCTCCCAGTCTCTTTTCCCATGCAGCTGTTTTTGCCAAAGTTAGCATCCATTATCAGGCCACACTGTGAAATAAACCTTCTGAAACTAACAAAATCTAGACCTCTGTGTCCTCATCACTCATTATGACCACTGTTCCAGGTGCTTACCATTTCCATACCACTTGGCTACTGGCCAGTCGTTTTGTGTAATTTTATAATTCATTCCCGTAGATAACTATCGCAGTAAGCTAGTCTATTTGAGATAGGCTGGCCATAGGCTTCCATTATTTATTAACCATGCAGTTCCAGTGCAAAACTAAAGAAGTACATATCAGAAACCTTGGCTAATTAACTACATTTGTGGTTTAATTACACTGACTCCGGGTCCAAGAAATCGGCCCATAAATCTCTTTGTCTGGATGTGATCAACTTCTAATTCATTGTTTTGTCCTGATTCTTCCTAGAGTTCTACCACTAGCTTGGCCTGAGAAGGGTCGACCTTAAAAAATCAGCCATGCAGGTGTCCTTTGCTTGCACAGATCATGGGCTCAAGGCACCACGGACCAATGAGCCAAGCAAACAGAGCACAGCCAGTCCGAACACAGCCAGTGCTGCCCGTGCCCGCTTCCGGACCGTGGCGTTGATTGCACGCAGCCTGGGCTCGTTCACCCACCGCCACCACATTTCCCTGAAAGAATCTACTGGCAAACTCACCGGCATGAAGTACAGGTACACCTTCCTTTTTTTCCAGCCTATTCAACGCATTCTACATCTAAGTACACTTACAAAAGTCTATAAGTAATGTTTAAATAATTGAAAGCTAATTTGGCAGCATTAATTATTCTACTATGCTAATACCTTACAGGTTTCCAATAATAGGCAGAAAAATTGTGTGTTTTAAAATGAATATCTGAAGTGACCATTTGTCATACGTGAACACACCACAGTGTGAGCAGCACAAAATTCTTCTCTGCATTTAATCCATTTAACTAATTTAACTCATTTAACCCATTTAACCCATTTAACTCATTTAACCCATTTAACTCATTTAACACATTTAACCAATTTAAAACCTTTAACCCATTTAACACATTTAACCCAATTAACACATTTAACCCATTCACCAAGTGAAGCAGCAGTCAGCCAGGGGTCCTAGTGGGTAGGATACTTGCCTCTGGACCAAGAGGTCATGGGTTCGAATCCTACCTTCAGCATACCAAGACCCTGAACCCCAAGCTGCTCCGGGGAGACTGGCCCCTGTAGTTAGGGAACGGAAGTCGCTTTGGATAAAAGTGTCTGATAAATGGCGTAAATGTAAATTTGATCAGCAGATTGTGAGGTGAGAGCTTGTCTGTTTACATCAACACTGACTGGCGTATGAACTCTGTCTGGTCTCCAGTCATCGTTCACTGCTGTTACAATTCTTAGTTGTAGAGCAGTTTACTTGCAGCAGTAAATTGGGATGCTCGCTGCCATCCCACTCAGTGCTAATGCTAACAGCACAGTGAGCTCCAAACTTCACATCCGGGTGGAATGTTTATTGTTGCTGGAGATTTTAATGCAACAAATGTCATGTCAGTTCTCACTAAATTCCATCAGAATGTGGACTTTGCAACAAGGGCTGGGTGTGAACATGCTGGACTCTGTTTACACAAACATTGCTGGCACGTACCACGCTCAGCCCTGCCGCCAACCCGGCTACTCAGACCACATCTTCGTTCTGCTGATCCCAGTATACGGACCACTCATCAGACGTGCCCTTTTTGAGGCAGGTGGCATCTCGACTCTCGAGGACTGCTTTGAGCCAACAACCTATCTCTGAATGTGGACAAAACAAAACTCTGCTGAACACCAACGGCTTTTCAGTAGAGACTGTCCAGAACACCAAGTTCCTGGGTGTTCGCATCGCAGAGAACTTTACATGAACCCTCAACACCAGCTTCAAAACCTAGAAGCCCAGCAGTGTTTCTACTTTCTGTGAAGACTGAGAAGAACACACCTCAGCCCGCAATCCTCACTATGCATTACAGAAGGACTAAACATGGCATTTTCTGTAGCTGTATGATGGCTTGGTGTAGGAACTGTGCCGTTTCAGATCACAAGACCCTACAGTATAGGGCAGCTGAGAGGATCGTAATCCCCTCTGTCATGGATATTTACAGCAAACACAGCATCTGTAAAGCCTCCAGCATTGTGGTTGACCCCACACACACACAATAACACTCACTCTCTTCTCCCTCCTTCTGTCTGTTCAAAGCATAATGTCCTCCACTGCCAGAACAGGAAGCATTTTCTTACCTCTGGACTCCTCAGTCCCTACTGCATCCTCAATCAGAACTGAAATATAAACTGTACCCACACACACACCCGAACTGCACTTCTTCCTCATCCTAACGCAATCCATATACACACTGAACTGTTCTACCTTTAACGACAATTATGATTATTTTTATCTAATGCTGTCCACCTCCGTACTGAATTTCTGCACACCTAACGACTCTCTAGAAAACAGCATCTGTCATCATACTGTTTATTCAAATGTGGATTGCACTAAATGTCTTGTCCTGTTTTGTTACACTTGTGGGTTTTTTTTGCATTCTTTCTCTTGCTGTCCTTGTACTCTTTGTGTATCTTTACCCGTTGTTTTGGGAACGTTGTTTCATTTCCTCGTGTACTGTGTGTATGGCTGAAAGGACTTGACTTGAGACAAAAAATACCTACCGTCATATACAAAAGTTTGGCTGCCCCTGTCAAAGTACATGTTTTCATAATTTTCTAAGTGAAAAAATTAAGAACAAGCTACTTTTGATATACATGGAAAAAATCCCATAGGGATTGTTTTTTTTTTTTAACAAGTTTCGAAGTTTAACCATTTTTACCTACCACAAAAAAAGTTAGGAAAAGTAATTTTTCTGTGTTGTGTACACTCCAGTTTTTCCATTTGAACTTTAAGAGATTCCAGTAATTTGTACATATTTTTATGAAGGTTATATTTTGGCCTCTTTTAAGTGGTGGGAGGCAAACAGCAGGGGAAGCACAATATTGGAAGGGGTTTTGGTTTTTAAGAGGGATGCCTTTACACTGGAATAACATCTGGTTATGGTTTTAAATGTCTCTTGGGGTGCATTTACATCTGCATTTTATGTGGATAAGCCCTATCCAGATATAATCCAGATACTCAAGACACACCGAGCGAAGAGGTTTAAAGATGCTTTAGGTCTGAGTTCCGTGCTACTTTTGTGGTCATGATAATTAAATTTGGATCTGGATCTGCTTTTAAATCTAGTCTGAGTGGTTTTATCTATATAGATTATCATTTTAGACTATATAATGGGAATCAGAGCTTTACGCATTCATGAGTTCTAGTTCGCGACCTCAGTCATTCGCGGATTTTTTCGTAGAACTAATGATTTTTCGCGGAAACCACAAATATCCTCCGCATTTGTTTTTGTTTTTTTTGTGGCGATATATAATTTTTCATGCATTTTAGTGCTAAATTATTAAGAAAAATACAATGTACTAATTTTGTATCATAAATATTAACGTGAATTTCCGTATACTGTATAAATGCTTTAGTTGTGTCGAGAGACGCAAAGCAACCGGGTATTGGCTGCTGCCCTTTTTTACCACATCACAAATTCACATCACCCAGCCAGCCCATGGAACCCCCCCGTGGGGTTCTCTCTTTATACTCCTGGGTTTGTGCTCCTTTGGTCGTGAAACCAGTCGTCCATTCCAACAACTGGGCCACTTCTGTCCCAGCACCGCCGATAACCAGACATGGTAAAGGTCCTGGTGCAGCCCAGGTTTTCAGTATTGTCTCTCAGGACGTGTCTAATTAAAGAAATACCCTACAAACAAAGGACAGACATAGAGATAGAACACCATACCATAGTTGGCGTATCCACAGTCATGTCATGTGTTACATACGATATGTATGATTTCTACTATAATAGCCCAGCCCTTTCCAGTCACCGGCTCAACCAGGTAGTGCAGGACAGTGTCTGGCTCTGGTGGGCCAAGGGACTGTCCGCCGAAGTGCAAGCAGTGCAGCAGCGGGAGAATCTGAAGTGAATACACAGTGACAGCTGACTAACCAGCATAACTCTAACTAGGCACAGTAAAATCAGGTGAACTGACTCATGGCGGGCTGAACTGAGTCGGGCTGCCACGGTTGGCATACTTACCGCATCACTAAACATGTGCTAAGTTACGGCTCTGTTATATAATCCGAGAAGAGGTTTTCAGGTTAGTTCCACACACAGAAATATGATACGGCATACTGTGTCTTATAAAGTATTACTTTATTCACTGTTGTTTTGTTCAACTGACTATGAGCATTAAAAAGGCAGGCATGTGGTTAAAGCTTGACTCAATTCACAAAACACACTGAACTGAATGTCCTGTACCGAACAGTATGGTATCGTATGGTACAAGCTTTTAAATACTCTAATCTTCAAAAGATCTTAAGCAGCTTTTATAACAACCTGCCAAATGTCTTTGTGCTGCTCTTTTAAATGATTTGCTCTGTATTTATAAAGGTAGTTTCATTAGTTTGTGTGATTGGTAACATCATGTAATCAGATCTAATATTACACCTCAGTCAGACACACAGTGTCCTTTACCAGACGTGAAGCAGCAACAACCATGCATTTTCAGTCACCGAATCACTGCTTCCGTGTGTGTGGAAGTCCAAAACACGGAGGGAAAAAAAACATATTTTCTAAAAATGTTGCTATCCACACGTAAGAGAAAGTCTGTGTATAATAGCACACAAGAAACATAGTTCAAGTTCAAGTTCAGGTTTATTTATATAGCACATTGTCATACACAGAAGGTGCTTTACAGCAATGGGAATTAAAAATAAGAGACAAGAAAAATGAGAGAAAATAAAACAAGATAATGAGAGAGGTAAAAGGTAAAGAATACATAAAATAGCACTAAAAGTGCAATAAAAAGGTGCAAAATGAGACCCGTGCAAAATCTTATCCAGACATACAGACAGAACTAAAAAACACATGATGTAGGAGAATCATCAGCATGTATTAAGTAGGACATTCTTTCCAAAAGTAATCTGATGATAAAAATCTGGGCTCCTGATTAAAGAGGAGATGTGTGTTTCAGGAAAATGAAACGAGTGCGTAAAGAGCTGAAAAACATCTCGTCCATCTGGAGCCATTCTGGCACTAGCCTTCGAGTGACAGGGAGGGGGGCTACAGAGTGAGGGGGATGTGTGAACTAATCATTTTTCATGTTGGAATAATTCATTGCGTGTGAGCAATCTGTCAAGTAGAAGCACAACATTACCGTAAGCATGCAGCTCTCAAGGCATCCGCGAGTTTCCATAACAACACGGGAGCTGCCGGTGTGCCGGCACCGTTTATATTTGCTGAAGTGATAAATTAGACTGAGTAAAATTTTTAAAAATTAAATACTGGAATGTATTTCATTTTGTATACTGGAAGTGTATTCTTTTAATTTTAGAAATACAGGAGGTCCTCGAGTTACGACACAGATCCGTTCCTTCGACAGTGATGGAACCCGAATTTTGGTGTAAGCTGAAACACATCCTAGTCTGAGTCACTTACTGATCCGAACGCAGCTGTAAAATCATAAAAACACAACTAAGCCCCAGAAAAAGGAAAAGGAAAACCCCGTCTTACGCAACCAGACTAGTTCCAACACGTAGAATAACGAAGTAAAACGAGTGAGAGTGAGCGTCGTAAACTCGAAACGTCGTGAACTACCAGTCAAAAGTTTGGACACTCCTTCTCATTCAGTGTTTTTTCTTTGTTTTTATTATTTCCTACATTGTAGATTAATATTGAAAACAAACAAAATGATGAAAGAACACGTGGAATTATGCAGCAAACAAAAAAAAGAGTGAAACAAACCAGAATATGTTCTGTAATGAGGTAATGATGCACTGTTGTTTCTTTTTACTTAGTTAAATGGTTCTCGCCATAATGTGCAGTAGAACCGTAGTGGAACAGGATCACTAACTGTGTACCAACCCGACCATCACGACTGATGATCC